>APFE031534776.1:0-19736 GCA_000404065.3 Pinus taeda | reverse complement strand
ATAGAGGTGGATGAAAAATATTATAATATTCTAATCTAATTCACTAAATGAGGTGCAGAAAATTTTCCTCTAGCTTAGCATGGGAGTACCATTTTGTGTTTCCCAAAAGTTATCCTTTGAACCCAATCTACCTAAGGCCATCCTACCCTTGTCATATAGTTTGGGACCTCTTCTATAAAATTTTATCCTATTTCAACTCTTCATAGGATGATAGAGTTAGATTCTCTATGGAAGGTGGGACATGTTCCTCTTGTTATTACAACATGAAGGGTCATAGAGTTTGATCTTATATACACAAATTTTCACATCTTTAACTTCCATACCTGCTAGTTCACATCAAGTGCCATATTTTTATTTAGAGATGATATATCAATTAAGAATGCGAAAAAGTGCTAAAAATAGGCTCTCAAGGCCATCCTATATCAAACCATATAATCCTACAAGAAAGTTCTATATTTCCTATAGGAAACCATATAATCCTACAAGAAAGTTTTATATTTCCTATAAGAAAATTCTAAATTTGATATTAATGGAGCAACTATGATTGAAAGCATAAAAATCATAAAGAAACTAATTTCTATCATGTCAATTTAATAAAAGCAACTTACCAAAACAGAAAGAATAAGTTATCAATCTTCTACTAGAACATGAAAAGTACATCACTCACTAAACTAATTGTAACATAAAATGAAAGATTAAATATCATGGAAAATAAGCATCATTATGAGAAATACAAGGGTACATAGGGGAATTATAACTCAAATGGGTGGACACTCCCTAAGGTGCTTACAAACCAAGGAGAAATTTAGGGGCTAATGTTTGGAAGTGGGCTAATTTTCTATGCATTTTCCCAAAAAAATATTCATTAATTTTTATTTTTTTCTAAAAATGGTTCACCAAAATTTCATGTTATAAAATTATTTTACCTTAAGAATTGCCAAAATTTTATATAAGTTTTCTAAAAAATTATTATAAATTTTAAAATTTTTACAAATTTTCAATATTTTTATAGGTTGCATATTAAAGGCTAGTGATATTCACTAAGGTTTCTAAACTTTAAGATAAATTTTAATCCTTCAAATTTTTCCTGTTACAGACCTAATAAAATCTAATGCTAGCTACTTGGAAATAAATACTATCTTTCCATTAATACATAAGTCCAAATATAAATAAAACTATAAAGCTACATTGTGATCAAAATAATGTTCTTTCTCTTCTCCCTTCAAGCCTAACCTCAAATATCTTCTTATACGAACTTATGGGGGAGAAACCACCTTGGAACGATGGATGATTCCCCCAACAAAAGATACATATATCATAGGAATTTCATCCCCTTGGGCTCGTTTCACATGTAAACATGTCCCTTGGTATTGTTCTAGCATTCAACCCAAATAGTATTTAGTTCCACCATGGTATCCGAGGGAATAGAGTTCTTTTTTATGATAGGTTGTTGGTGGCCTATTTTTATAGCATGTCTTCCTCCAAAAACCTATCAAATATATGTACTTATGCTTCCGAAGCTCGTAAACCTATGAGTATGATTATATTTCCGAAGAAATTACTCAACCCAAAGTAAAGTCACATAAGTCGTTAAAAAGTATAATTAACAAGGACATAAATACATGTTTTAAGGTGGAAAAAGGGATATATATGGGCCTTTTATCATCCATTGCTCAGCCTATCATGCCAATTGCTTATATGTTTTCCGGTTCCTGAGAAAATGCACATGTTAATCTTATTGATCATATTATTAGTCCTATTGGTCATATTTTTCTTTGTATTCCTACCACTTATCACAAGATAAATGCCTAGTAAATTATCCTAGATAATAAAGACCTGGTGCTTTCTTAATAAATTTACAATATTCCTCCTATATTTCCTACTAAAACTTAAGATTCATGTAAGCAAGAAAGGTGGGTTGAATTTCATTACTGCCAATCTTTTTTTCCAAAGTTTGGATTGATTTATTTTACCATGAATCTCTTTCTATAGTAGCTTACAATTGGAGGGGAGAGTGAGGTTAATGCACTTGGAGGCTATAAGGAAAAGTTCCCAATCTACTCTTCCAAGTCAGAGTGGCTTCCTCTCCAAATAATTTGAGTATGTCTTCCAGGTGGGACACAAACTATTATTTTATCTTATTCCAATTGGGCGAAACCACCTTATATGTTGCAAAAATTTAATGAGTTGCAAGGATATGCTTAAGCTTGTATGGTTCATCCCTTTATCAATGTGAACTATATAATTCCTCTTGTTTATGCCTCTTCATTTCCTTAGATCTCATCTCCTCATGCCTCAACAATGACGCCACAACCATTAACTATGCATCCCCGTGTAGGGGTTCAAATATCGAGTATGCAGTTGATATTGCAATATATTATGGAGATAGAATTGATAAGGTCTGGATTTTTCTACTATGTTTTAGTCTGGAACCACTTGCATTAGTTCCTAATCAGTTTGAAGGTCAAATTCCTAGAGATATGCAAGGTTGCTAATATTATCCTTATACCATTATTCTTTGAGAAACAAAGTGTATATTTTGTCTAAAGATATTTACTCTACCATCTCCATGGAAATATTAACCATGGACCTAATGATAGCACTAAAATTCCATTTTTTTAAACCTTGAGCGTACTTTCCTTTTAGCTTCTTCTAAATCCTACTTGAGATTCTTGTTGTCTTCAGTGGATTGTTGCTTTTTGCTTCCCCCTTTGAGTCCTAGGAACATCACTTATGTGCTTAGTTCATATACCTCCTTTTCTAGTTTCACATATTTCCCAATACTCATTCTAGAAGTTATTCTTCCTCATTTATGCACAATAATATTTAATTCTTTACTAGCCAATAGTGCATGTCGTAGCAAAAATGCAAGAGTGATATTGTTACGACCAATATGATGCATTTTTGCATTCAACAATTACATTGAGAAGGTGGGGTTGAATCAATGTAATAAAATTTTTACTTATTAAAGCATTCAAGCACCAAAAAATATCAATCTCATAAGTAGAAAATGACACATAGATATACGTAGAAACACCTCAAGTAGAAAGAAATAATTTCTTTTTAATATATTATTCATTGTAGGAACCAACCTATAAAATATTCTAATCCCCTCAATCACTCAAGTTTATTGGAACCAACCTGTAGGAGACACCAATCCCATATGCTACTTTACAAGCATAAAACTACAAGAGACATCATCCGCCTCATTCATCAAATCTTCACTTTGATTCAGGTTCTTCCTTCAAATACAAGCTTCGCCAATTGCACACTTCAATTACCTGTCCTTTTCAAAATTACATATATCCTTAACTAACTTTGTTCAGTTACATATTTTTTTAAAAATTGTTAGGAAAAATACTGTTGGGGGGGAGGTGAATCCTTATTTTTAATTCACTTTAGCTTTCAATATCACATTCATAATTATGTACAATATTGTTATTTAGACAACTCATGTGTGGATGCAACTTTAGTGAATGCATACCATGTATATCTATATAACCAATTTTTCATATGTTTATCTCTAATAAATGCATCATTATTTAATTATCGATTTATTAAGTAATAGCCATGACCACTAAATCGAAGATATATCATCAACACATTAGAAACACACCAACACATATGGACACCAAGATTTTAGGTGGAAATCCAATGTGGGAGAAAACCACCATCGTTGTCATCTTTATCTTCTTCTTTTATTATAAATAAAATATTCACTACATCTTGTATTGGCGTAGAATATTACTATCACGCAGGCACCCACTTATAGTAGGCTACAAACTCCAATAGTTCTCCAACCCCTTGATCTTGTTTACGGCTCCTACAGGAAGGGAGAAACTACCCCTTGAACAAGTTTACCAACTACGACTTGAAGGGAGATCTAACTCCCTTATTGAAGGCTGCAACCCTTAGCACCCCTCGTGGACCATGCTTGATAATATTACAAAATAGATCCACCTATCGACCAATCATAAAAACATGCATGCTACCTCTAATTATATTTTCACACTGGACCAACACCGACAATAAGCCCAAACCAATATGCTAAACTGAATACTGAATCTCTAACTATGAATCATCGAAACATCAAGCTATGAATACTGAACTAACGACTACAACCATATCAAATCAATGCACAACGAACCCACAACAGATACAAATTGTCTTGATCAAGACATTGTTGATAGACAACGAAAAATACAATAGAACTCGTCAACTTTCATCGTCAAGTAGCACCGCAAACCCTGATAAAATCAAAATCTGAATATATGTGTGAATGTCATAAGAAGGATCCATGTATATATGTATTTATTGTGAATAAAAATTGTGTATAGATCTCAAGTCACAAAATTCTAAATAACTGAATCCCTAAGAATTAAATCAAATGAATATTGTATATCAACTGAATCACTAAAGTAAATCAGTTATTGAACCAGATTGAACAAATATAATAACATGCCAAGTATCCTCCTCAACAATATTGTCATGCTATACCAATCCAAGTCAACATTAAATAACCAATCATCAACACAGCCAGATATCAACTTATTTTGATCAAGACATCATTGAAAAACAACAACAAATAACCAAATCAATTGACACCCAGACATCTATAAACAACCCAGATCAAGAAGTGATCTAAAGGAAAATTATCTCAGAATATATACACAACTACTTTGAATCATATATGTGTATGTATATGACTATCCAGAATAAAACATGCGTATAGATCTTCAATTACTAAATCAAGTCTTTGCTACAACTCATAACACACGACAAAACCAAATCGTAGTGCACTTATTGTTAAAGTCACAATCAATCGAATCCAAAAATCTATAAAAAAAAAATCCATATCAAGTAGCAATCTAAAGTCAAATTATCTTAGAATATATACACAACTACTTTGAAGCATATATGTGTATGTATGTGGCTATCCAGAAGAAAACTTGTGTATAAACCTTCTATTACTAAATCAAGTCTTCGCTATAATCATAAAACATGACAAACCCAAATATTGGTGCACATAATTTTAAAGTCACATATCACTGCAAACATATTCAGATCATAGTCATTATAGATATTGCAATTTTAAGTACTCAAACACAAACAAATCAGTTACGTATATCCATTAGTATTAAATGCATTTTCATATCTCTTAGATTTGAGCCTTCTTCTTCCTCCATGGTGCACACATGTTACAAATCACTTCACACGTGAATAATCCATCCAAATTCACACTTAGCTCCTTGATCTCTTTCCCCTCATATAACTTTTTGCCTTGTCAATACCATAGGAAAATCCCTTGGTAATGTTGTTAGTAATTGTAGATGTGATCAAATAAACATTATAGACACAATACTATGGCTAATTACTATGGTAATATCTCTCAGGTTCCTCTTTTCCATGGTTTAGGTTATGTACATGACTTTTGTTTGCAGATCTTGTGTATGTACATGACTCTTCTTCACAAGGGTTGTGTATACTTTTTGACCTTCACAATTTTTCATTTGTTCTATAACTAAACTACCAATTATCTTTCATATCCTCTGTAACATTTGTAATAGTTCCACAATCATGATATTATACCCAAGTTGACATCAAGGACATATTTGACATGCAGGTTTCCATCAAGGACAACACATTAACCAATATTCCAACAATCTCCCCCTTTGGACTTGATAGAAACCTCTTTGGTATTTGGAAATCACCTGAAAAAACAAGTCTTCTCTACCCCTTTGACATCAAGGGCGAACGGTTAAACCAAGTCAAATGAGGTGTTTTCCCTTATAGTTCTCATCACTATAAGTCTGATCTATTGATATGAAATTTTCATATTGACCATCCTCCCCCTGAGCATATGCTAGACCTTCTAAAGATATGAAAATACATGGCTATTCATGACTTCCTCTGTAACCAATGACTCTCTGCTCTGATGATTACATCAATCACCCAACATAATTGGGTTACACATTTGACCCGATGGGCCATACATGGCTGAATTTTACAATGATTACAACATGGGTCTTTTTATTTCCTTTACATCATCCATAACCATAAACAAGGATCTCAATAATGGGGTATGTTTTACATCAAAACCATGATACTCATCAGTACCAAATAAGCATTTGCAACATAGTCATCTAAAAGTAGCAACATAAGTGACATAATAGAAAAATAAATCATCCTCATCATCAAGAATAAATAAATAAGGTAAGACAATGTAGCTTCATCACGTGGCCAAATATATCCAAGAATTAGTAAGAAACTATAAGATAATATTCTGCAATAAATTTTTGTAAGCAACTGATCCCCTTGGCCTCATGTCATCAAGGTCAACACACCCTCTCCACATAGGGGAAGAGCCATAATCCTCAAGAAGAAAAACTATATCAATCTCTTGGACAACAACAACATAGGAAACATATACATATTATTTCCATGCATGAACAACATATATGAAAACTAAGAGTACCTCCCTTTTCAAAGGCCATTAAGTAGAATAGAACTGATCAAAAACATCATCAACCAATAGCTTTAGTGAACATAGCATCCATATCTTCCTTATGAATATTTAACAATAGAAATAATAAGACACCATTAACAACTTCATGAAATGCAACTCAAGCAACATATAGGAATCATCCATAACTTCACCACATGCAATCCATGCACCATTTATAGCTCATGACATAGTGAAAACAACACATATATTCTCCCAGAAGGGTTTCCACCTAAAAAATATCTTGTATATTGTCTTTGATGTTGTGCATTATTGAATGTTGTTGTTAAATTTCATATTATGTGATTTTGATTTATGTTTTGATCTAATGAAAATGTTATTAATATTAGAATTAATGAATTGAAGTTAATTTCCAAGAAATAAATCACTAGGTATCAGATCTTTGCACATACTATTGTTGCAAAAAATAAGTATATTATGAATAAACCTTATGTAAATACTCACATAATTAGTTAATTACTACTTCTACAACAACTTCATTTAACAATGCTTGACAGACATGGAAAGAGAATGTTGTTGCATATTTCTTTCAAGGTTAACTTTGTCTGTAGAAAATGAAGAGATGGTGGATGAAAAACTCCCTGATGAGCATATTTTTTCCATATCATTCTTATCTCCATGGTTTGCTATCATAGTTAACTTCTTAATTGTTGGCCAATTTCCCCCTCATTTCTCTTCAAAGAAAAAAATTAACATCGTTAGGAAAAGCGCCCCTTATACTTGTATTGGGGGTAACATCTTTAGGTTGGGGCCTAAACAAATCTTGAGAATATGTGTGAGCGAAGATGATATTTACGACATCCTCTCGGCTTGTCAATGATGAAACTTGTGGGGTCTATTTTTCTACTAGGAGAATAGCCTACAATATCCTATAGGTATGATACGATTGGCCTACCCTTGAGGGAAGACACCTTTTACAAATTTGCTTTCCCAATAGAATTGATGATAGACTAAGGCTCCCAATTGACTTCCAATATAATAGAGGGGAGTGTGAGGTAAAATCATATGCAACAGATAAAATATACCTCATATCATCCTCAAGAAAATGGGAAAGTGGAGGTGACTAATAAAGAATTGGAAAACACTCTATGGTAGTTAGTAGCAATAGAAAAGACTGGGCAGAAAGGCTTGTTGAGGTCACCTATGCCAACAACACATCTCATAGACCACTATTATGTTTACGCCTTATGAACATGAATATGGAAATAAGGCCTTGTTATCTGTTGAATTTAAATTTGTAAAACAACTCGACATGGATCTCACCAAAGCACAAGAAGAAAAGATGCAAAAATAAAATGCACTTGATGAGTACAAAATGAAATCCATATCTCACACTTAGGAGATTCATCTGCAATGAAATATATGGTATGATAAGCATATCAAGACAAAAGTCTTCTAAGAAGGTGATTGGGTACTCTTGTATGACTCTAGGTTCAAGGATTTTAAAGGGAACTCATGACCATATGGTTGGTACCTTATATAGTTGATAAATTTCATGATCATGATTCAATGAAAATTTGAGCAATAGATGAAGAGTAGATCCCAATTTTGGTGAATGGTTACTGGATGAAGTTCTACAAAAAGCCCCTCTCAAGGGTTGAATTTACTAATTCAATAGGAAAAGGGTTGAATTTGATTGAGAGTGTCAAAGCTACTAATCCATTCAACCTCTAATCATTAGAGACATGAACGAAAAACATAAAATGGGAAACTGAGAGAGAGAGAGAGAGAGAGAGATTAAAAAAAGCAAAAAATGAAAAAAATCGTCAAGAGAAAATTTCCTTTAAGGCACTTGAACAAGACTCATTGTTAAAAATCTCCTTGAGGTACCTTGCGAGCCTAAGAGTTAAAAGAAAGAAACACAACAATCAATATCCCCAGGTGAAAGCCTCCTTTGAGGCACCTATGGAAATACCTACTAGCTAGGAACATCGACACAAAAATGTATAATGTGCATATTCTGAATTCTCAAAATGCTTAGAGTATGTACTAGCTAGAAACCTCCATGAGGTAACTAGTGGGCCTCACAAATATATATATATATATATATATATAATCTATATATATATATAATATATATATATATATAATATATATATTATAATTATATTAATAAAAATATAAAAATAAAAAATAATTAAAACAAAAAATATTCTTGATGAATGTGCAGGTATCATGGAAACGAAATAAACTAGGAATAATAGATAGGAAAACATACACATATATCTCCATGAACCAATGCATTCATTCTCAGAAGAATAATGAATCATCCCTACATCATTTTCATACATTACCCAACACCCTAACATCATATCATCTCCTTTTCATTTGTTTTTTACTATTTTCCTGAATTGATATAAGAAGGTCTTATACTACTACACAATGTCAGAATATTGGTAAAAAGAAAAAGGTCAAAGGTTTTCTCTACTTGTAAGCAAGGGGAAGGCATTAAAGGCTTCCTAACGCTAAAGCATTACATCAACATGTCTCACCCCTAATTTTCCCTTCGTCATTTATCATTTCTATCCACAACAACTCAACATCCTTATTTTCTTCCCCTCTCAGTCACTAACAATAACATCTCCAACACCAATGCTAGCTTCTCTCTAAATTATCAGAACTTTATGATGTCTTATAAACATTTTTCCATGATCCTAAGGAGTTTTTGTGACTGCTACAAGAGACTACATAGTCTTGGAGAAGCATTCAGAAACCCTACAGGCCAAAGAATCCAAAACTCCTAAATAATATCACAACATGTCACAAAGTCCATATCTCCATAAGCATCCCAAGACAAGAAAATCACCCTAAGCATCTAGAAGATCTCCTATAGACTACTACAAGGTATTTAATCCACCACCACCAACAACAAAAGCATTAGCATCTCCAACAGTAGAATAAAAATCCACCAACAACAATGGAATAAGCATCAAAACCCACCACCACCAACAACAAAAGCATCAAAATCTTCAATGGAATCCTCAAATTCAACAATAAAAACATCTATGTCATTAGAAAAAACACTAAAAGTAAGGAATTAGGTAGGCAACTCTTAAAGCTCACCCTTTGGACTTATGCTAAGCATAAGAAAATGTAAAAGTGTAGGAAAAAAAGGAATTTATAGCCAATCCTAGTTAGAAGAGGACCTCAATCAAATCTAGTAGAAGAATTCACGTTTTCCTAGAGAATCCTGCACATGTGAAAGAGAATGAGAAAAAATTAGAGGAGGATTTGAAAAATGAGTTGTTATCGTTCACTCATGATAAAGGACGTGGAGTACAAAGGAGAAGGTGGGGGCCATCTCACCACTACCTGCTAAATTCCTCTGCACCAACCTCGATAAAGGTAACTTAACTAAAAGAACCATGAGATTATCTTTCATGCAATGTTTTTTAATAAATCGAACAAGAAATTGACATCACTACAAAATATTGACATAACTATTAGGCTCCCAAAATTTTCCACTATAAGAAGCTACAAGCATTTCGATATGAAACAAACTATCTACTACATGAGACTCAGAGTCTACTATAGGGGATAGAAAAATCACTACAAGAGATCAATTATTTTCCTAGAACAACCATGAAAGCATCAAATGATTTAAAATGAAAAAGGCATCTCAAAAATAAGCGTAAGTAAAAGTTCTCCCCCACTCACACTTTGTAAAAGTGCTCAAATTATCTTAGTTCTCAAGAAGAATTCTACGTATTACACAATTTGAATTAAACAAGTGAGGTGGCTTGGTAGTCCAACTATTTTCAAGAACATAATTTGAAAAATGGTGATGAATTTTCATGGGCTGATTAGTTGATAATATTTTCCTTTTCTATACTTTCAAAATTGTACGTCTCTCCTGTGCTATAATTTCCCTTACTGTCATAGGAACACTAATGCCTAGAGCAACATATGAACACTACTCCCTTGTACAAGATTTCCTTGCTCAATTTTGTGCAAAAAATTGTCAAATAATAAGAGGAGGTTATAATATAAGAGAACTAACATACACCTCGAGGATTCATCAAAACCCTAAAGTTAGGGAAGTCTTAGAAAATTGCATTTGGCTAGGGATCTTTAAGAGGTTGAGAGATTTTGGTGATGAGATTTCTTTGAACTTCACCCTGAATGTCCAACATCTTGAAGGACATGAAACAATGACATTAGTTAAAGGTTTAACTATATATCTTGATGAAGGTCTCATTAGTAGAATCACAATCCTTCCCAGTGGTATTAAATGGAGCAAGGAAGAAAGGCATGAAGTAATCATTTCTAAGAGAGGAGTTTCCTCCCTAATGAATAAATTGAAAAAGATAAGAATGGGATAATGAGAGAAACCTTACCACATCCATGAGATGAGGTGTCATATCACATCCTAAAATACATTTCTTGTGAAGGGAGATTGAACATTGTCTATGCCTATCAGTTCAGAATCCTATACTACCTCAAATTCCAAGCTAATTCACCTATCCATGAACAACTTAGCATCCCACATTTCCTCCTTTATTCCATGAATAAATGAGCACAAAGGTAAAGGTGGGAAAGCATAATTATTAAGATTGATCATGGCTTCATTAGCCTAATAGTCAAGAATACTCTGGAGCACTTGCAAAACCTTGTCTTATGGGTGGACTTCATTGATATGAGCGAGTAGGATTTCCTTACAACCCAAACAAAATTGGAAGAAGAAAAAATGCAAGAAAGAACAAAGGAAGAAACTAAGGAAAATACAAAAGAATAAATAAAGGGAGAAGTAGAAGAAAAAACATAGTTATTAGATCCACTAGTAAAGACAAAAATAGTTAAAACGAAATTGGATAAGTTACAGATAGCAAAACAAGGTGTCTAGGCTAAAGTACCAACACCACAGATAGAGCCAATGGAGCCACCAAAGGAAATTAATCATAGAGAAAGCTACCTTAACGGATGAAGAAGGAGGTAGAAGAAAGCACTACAAGTCAAGGGGATGAAAATCTAGAGGATGATGGTGTTGCTACTTTAGCAGCCCTAAGCACTCCAACAAAACACAAGTAAACCAAGATAAACTCTTATCTCTTTTAGGAGAAGAAAGAGTAATATAATATGGTTTTTGAAAACATAATCCTCCATATTCCACTCCAGTTATGATTGAGAAAACTCCTAGCCCTAAGCAAGAAGAACTTGAAAAAAATGTATGAAATCCATTAGTACAATTTGATAAGGGGAAGAAATTGAAATTATAAATAGAAGGGCGAAGTACTCAGCCTACAATGTTACATGAGAAAACTACAGTGCCATAGGAATGCACAATAGTGCTACAAGAGCAAACAACCAACCTATAAGAACATACATTAGAGCCACATGAAGCTACAAAAGGATCATATTCCTACTGTTTGGTGAATTTAGAGTGTCCTAAATTGTTGTATTAATTGTCAATCCGGGAGTCGTAAATTGTTCAAGTGTGGCGCACTATATGTGCAAGATAACCTATTTCTTATTTTTTTGTCATTTTTGAGTTTTTGTTTTGTTTTGGGTTTATTTCTGTTAATTCCCTAATGTGAGATGGAAATTCTAAAAGACAAGTATGATATAAATGTTCAAGGCAATGATGTCTTTTAAAATGATTTTCAAAACATCAAACTTTTTTTTAAAAACATGCGATGATGAAACTATTTCTTGAAAAGAGAGTGAAAATGTGCCACTATTCTAATTAAACAACAGTGAGCTAGTGACCATCAAAACCCATTATCCTTGCTGCCATGAAAATATGAGAAAAAACGAACTCAAAGAAATCCAAGAATTGCAAGCAAAGTAAACTAAAATCACATTACATGAACTCATATTCTAACCCCTCACCATTCGACTCACTCTGGCTTTAGGAGGTAATCATAAACAACTTGAGCAATCTGATATCTAATTTGTAGAAAATAAAACTAATATCAAACTACACACTCATACTTCAATCCCTCACCATTCGACTCACTCTGGCTTTAGGAGGCAACTGAGAATGACATGAGCAATTCAATAACTAGCTTGCAGAAAAATAAACTAATATCAAACTACACATTCATACTTCAATCCCTCACCATTTGACTCACTCTGGGTTTACGAGGTAACTGAAAATGACATGAGCAATTCAATAACTAACTTGCAGAAAAATAAACTAATATCAAACTACGCATTCATACTTCAATCGCTCACCATTTGACTCGCTCTGGCTTTAGGAGGTAACTGAAAATGACATGAGTAATTTAATATCTATCTTGTGAAGAGTAAATGAGCAAAACTGAAATAAATAACACAGTGCTGGCACTAAAAACTAAAGGAAATGAAAATCAGCAAAAGGACAAGAATGATTCCATGTCATTAGTCATTAGAGAACTATGTGCAAATTCCTGGGCTGCCTATTGTAATTTGAAACAAAAGCATTGATTAGTTAATAGTATAGAAAATGTGAAAAGCTATGGACACCTATCAAACTTAGTACCATAAGAGATGTGATATATATACACGTGAATGATTATGGCATAAGAACATAAAGAAATAAAACATGAAACTCTACAGTAATAAACAAGACCTCGGCCTGTGCAGGGGCCCTCTGCACAATCCTCGAACAATCAACGATAACCACGAATTGAGCTCAGAAATAGAGTCTTCTCATTTATTAAAATGCAGTCATAACACAATGATAAAGTTACGGCACAGTGGGTTCTTTTATAGTCAGAATTACATTACCAAAAAGATAACTAATATGCGTATGAGAACGCATTATTTATAACAGAGGATAATATAATTGTTTTCCTACATTCGGTGCTGATACAAGACACGTAAACAACCACGTCCTGAGATTTAGCACTATGGCTGCCGTGAGGATTCAATCTTTGGAAGGTGGCTGTTGGATCCGGTCCATGGAGCGGTCCACAGGTGTTAAATTGTCCCCCGATATCTAGGAACAACGAAAAAAAGCTTCATGTGGTGAAAAATAGAGTTTTATCACCGTAGGACTCTTGAGTTGACCACCGTTTTGCCCACCGTTGACTATGGCCTTTTCTGATGAATTCGACTGAGCCAATAAGACTCGGTCCATGTCCACCTTGGTTGCAACTTGCCCATGTGGCTCGATTTTCCTGAAGACACCTGCAATATGGACTTTGACAAAATAGTTGCGGAAACTTGGGTTGGCTGCGGAAAGTGACAAGCAGCTTATAAACAAAAATCTAGTTCAAATAGCAACACAAACACATAGTCAAGGAACCACTTTAAATGCCCTTTTCTAACTAATATGCAATGATACTGATGAATTAGAAGATTCATATGAATGGGAAGAAGCAAGAAAAAGGTGTAGGAAAAATGCAAGTTTAGGACTCAACATACCCCCACTGTGAAGGTGTTGCATGTCCTTATGCAACAAAAATTTGGATTATCTCCCCTTCAAACCATATGTTCTGAAGCTTCTACCAGTACATCTAGCACTCTTCCTCTCTTTCTTGGTGCTGCTAACATCTTGGGCTTCTTCATCAAGCATCTGAATTTAAGATTAATCAGTGCTCTACTTATCTTCTTGCATTTCTTCTTCAATTTTCTGTTCTTTTTGTGCCATAGTCCCAGGTGTAGCATAGTGTTGTCATGGATGATCTTGTCCAGTCTGCTCTGCTCCTTGAGTGCTTCATTTTCATTTTTAATATGTCAATTTAAAACCTCCAACTCAAAGATTTCTTATTTCAATGATTGGACTAGGGCTTCTTGTGCTATGCGAGGTTGAGTGGATGAAGTGCTCGGACCCGTGGATATTCTTTCCAAGGATTCTATGTAATCATATACATGTTGCTGCTTTGGATCTATTTCGGGTGTTGTTTTCCTGGGGCTATCCCTAAAATGCTGTGGAGGATAATTGACTTCAAATTCTGGCCGAAAAGGACTCATGTCATCACCTTGAGGACTACTTTCAACACTTGGTTGAGAATGAGGTGGACTACTTCCAGTTGGAGTTTGTTCAAGTGTTCCTTCTCCGAAATCAACAAAATGGGGTCCTCTTGTTTGTGTTTTTCTCCATTTTCCCTTAAGCCTACTGCTTCTTCTTACATATTGCATACTAATATCTTTTTCCTTCTGTTTTCCTTTCCTTTTCGTTTTGGCCATAGCTGACTGTTCCTGAAGGTGAACCAATCTCTCAGACAATACTTGATGGTCTTCTTCTGAGGAAGGGGTTTGATGCATAGCCTCAATGCTTTTTTTCTCCTTTGATTTTTTTAGCTTCTTACTGTCAATCTCTTCCTTCCTCCTTTTAGACAGTCTTTCTTCCCTACTAGTTTTCTCAACTGTGTTAGTAGGAGTCTTTTCCTTCCCCCTTTTAGACAGTCTTTCTTCCCTACTAGTTTTCTCAACCGTGTTAGTAGGAGTATTTTCCTTCCCCTTTTTAGACAGTCTTTCTTTTCTCTCAACTGTGTTAGTAGGAGGGCTTTGAGTTTTATCATCTGTTTTCTTTCTTCTACTTCTTTTTTATGTACTTCCTTCAAGGGTTTCTTGGGGTTCTTCAAGGAAATTTCTAATTAAAAATTGGTCCCAAGTATCCATTTTCTCCTTTAATTGTTTTTCTATCGGGATCTTTATGAGACCATGGTGATACAAATGTGGTTCTATGTCCCCTAAATGCTTTTGGACAGTTACAAACATCTTTTTCAAACTGTTTAGTAAGAAATATGGTATATTAAGGATCTGGTTGTTTAGGAAATTGATTAATAGACGTGCATGATACATGTACATTGCTCCAAAAGCATCCCTCACAGGTGATAAATTTTTGAATAACTAACAATAAGCTAACTCATTCTTCCTTTAAAACATGAACATGAATTCCCTTTTTGAAAACGGTGACATCCATACCTGGGTCATGTAAGATCACTCTCCAAGCTTCATCACCAATGCCTCTATTCTTAAACCAGCGTTCACCTCCCTGGGGAAGTTCTTTGGCAGCTGCTAATGACACTTCAATTACTGTGAATTTTAGGTCTCCAATTTCCACCTCTAGTCCGTCAAAAGACCTAGCAAAGGCCTTCATAACCTCGTGATGGTAGCCTTTGAATTTCTGGATAAAATGTAACCACTTGGCCTTCTTCAATATGTCTTTCACTTGCGGATATCCTTCAATAAATTTAGGTCCCTCTGGTTCTGCCCTCAACAACTGTCCCATCCTTCCTTCTGTTCTTTAAAACTCATTTGAATTAGCAGAGATGGTCAAGGTTTATGAAGGAGGCCAGCCACTGTAAGCGGATATCAGAGAATAGGTACACAGAATGAAGCGGAACAGAGAACAAAATGGGGTGAAGGCTTATGTGAGCATGATGGAAATGAAGTCGTGAGGTTAATAGAACAGTAGGGGGAGCAAGTGCATCCGATAGTTTTTAAAATTGGGTGGTTGTAGAATGGATGCAAGCACGTTTCTAAAAGGGCTGCAGATTTTGTGTGACTAAAAGAAGTCGTAGTCAAATCAACCACAATTCATAATGACAAATGGATTGTGAGAATATTTCCAAACTTTAGTTAAATCCAGGAATTTAAGAATGCATGGCCTATGGAGGAATGGCGGAGAATGAAATGGTTATGGAGGCAATTTCATTTAATCATTGCATATAGTCAAGCTCGTGATTTAATAACTATGCAAAAATGTGTTAGAATGCCATTTGAAATAAAGTTTTTTTCATGCCTTTGGAATTCTTGTCATTTTTCCTTAGTCTTCAATCAGTTGCTCCTCGTTGGTGCTTTTGTATGCCTTGTGTCTTCATAATATATCCTCATACCTGCATTTGATTTCATGATTGCTGAACTAACATCTTACTATAAAAATTTGTTTTTTTTTAAAACAGAGTGGTGGCTGCAGAAACCCAACTGGTTGTGGAGTCACTGAGTAGCTGCAGAAACTGACTTTAGCTACGGAAACTGACCTTAGCTACGGAAACTGACCCAACAAGCTTATAACTGAATGAGATGTATAAATGATGACTGACTAGATGGAAAATGGTCATAAAAAATAAAATAAAAAAATTATTAATGGAATGAAATGAATGAAATAGAGTTGAAATCAAGTGATGTGGAATGGAAATGAGATGGAGTGGAATGAGGATGATGTGCAATGGAATGAAAAATGAGAGAGATTTTTTTTTTTTTGGAAAATATAGGGTGTCATGAATTCTTGATTTTCGCCCTACATTTTCGGTATAAGGTTGTCAATCAATGATTGGTTTTCAAGCTTATACATTTTTTTTTTTTTGACAGAAAAGAACAAAGGCTAGGCTAGTGGAGAAGAAGGATTCTTCTTCACAGCCGTATTCAGAATTATCTTGAAACATTTTGACAAATTCCTATTTTGAGAGTGGCTTATGATAGATCTTTAATCTATGGCCATTCACAATAAGAGGAGTTTGAGATTCATCAACGGTCTTGATTCTTACCGCTCCATTGCTAAAGACTTTGTCAATCTCATATGGCCCAAGCCAATGAGTCTGAAATTTGCCTTTAAAGTCTTTAAACTTAAAATCAAATAGCAATGCCCAGTCTCCTTCTTGAAACTTTTTCTCTTTGATGTATTTTTCATGCTACTTAGCTCTCTGATATTGAACTAGATCATTTCCTAAGATTGCTTATTGTCTGATCTCATCTAGCTCATTCAACTGCTCCATTCTATGCTTTTGGGATTCTAATAGATCCATCCCCAACTAAACTGCCATCTTGAAGGTTTCAACTTGGAACTCAATGGGGATAAGGATTTCTTTCCCATAAACAAGTTCATAGGGGGAATATCCTATTATACTTCTCCATGTATTTCTTTAGGCCCACAAGGCTCCAGGAAGCTTTTCTGCCCAATCACTTCTGTGTAGATGAACAGTTTGGGTGATGATGCTTTCAATAACTTTGTTTGTAGACTCCCCTTGGCCATTTGCTTGCGGATGGTAAGGAGTAGATTTCTTGTGCTTGATTTTGTATTCTTCCATCAGCTTCTCCACCATGTTGGATGTAAATTGACTTCCTTGATCTATTGCAATTTCTCTTGGGACACCAAAGCGAGTAAAAATATCTTCATAAAGAAAACTAACAACTGAACTTTTAGTAGCAAAAAGTAATGCTTTGGCTTCTACATTTAGTGACATAATAAGTACATACCAATATATACTTATTTTGTTTAGATGGTGGATTAATAGGTCCAATGAAATCTAACGCCCATTTTTCAAAGGGTTCGATGAGTACCTGTGGCCGTAATGGCATTTCATTTGAAAGAGTCGGTTTCCCTATTCTTTGGCAGCTGTCACACCTTTTGACATATTCTTTTGTATCTTGAAGAGGGAAGGCCAATGATATCCTAAAGAAATGATTTTATAGGCCATCCTTTTGTCAGCAAAGTGTCCACTGCATAGTTCATCATGACATGCCTTGAGGATGTCAGGTATTTCATCTTCCCTAACACAACTTCTGATCACAAAAACTGACCCTGTTTTAAACTCTCCTGAATAATCTTTCTTCTTTCACTAGGAAATAGATATGGAGGTAGTTTCCCTATAACCAAATAGTTAGCAATATCTGCATACCAAGGAGTCTTAGTAGTTACTGAAAACAAATATTCATCAGGAAACTTATCCTCTACAGGAGAATCTTCTTTAGTATTTTGGATCCTAGACAAGAAATTAGCTACTATATTTTGTTTCCCTGGTCTATCCAACATAGTAATATTGAATTCTTGTAACAGTAAGAGCCACCTTGTAACTCTGCCATTAGTAACAGGTTTGTTCATTAGATATCTAATCGTAGAATGATCAGTATGGATAAAAGTTTAATAGCCTGTTATATAATGTCTAAACTTATTATTTGCATGAACAATGACTAACTCTTTTTCAGTCACAATATAATTCAACTTAGTGGGAGTCAAATTTTTACTGCTATAATAAATGGCATAAGGAACTAAATCCTTTTGACCCAACATAGCTCCTAGAGCTGTATCTGAGGCATCTATAGAAATATGGAAAGGGAATTTCCAATTTGGTCCTCTCAAGATAGGTGCTTCAAATATTCTTGTTTTCAAAGTTCCAAAGGCTTTTTGACAATCAAGATCCCATTTGAATTCACATTCTTTTGTAAGTAGTTTGAAGAGCAGAGATGCTATTTTAGTGAAGTTTTCTATAAATCTTCTATAGTATCCAGTGAATCCTAGAAAACTTCTAACATCTTTTTGACAATTTGGAATAGGCAACTTGGAGATGACTTCAACTTTTGATCTATCAACTTTAATCCCATCTCCTAAAATGTGATGTCCCAAAACAATACCTTCAGTAAACATCATAAAACATTTTTCATGACTTAATGAAAGATTTGTCTCTTTACATCTTATAAGTACTTTTTCCAAATTCTCTAATGATTCTTCAAATGAGTCACCATAAATTGTAAAATCATCCATATAAACCTCTACACAATCATGGATTAAATCAGAAAAAAAATTCTAGTACTGCTCTTTGGAATGTTGTGGGTGCATTATATAATCCAAAAGGAATCACTCGGTAAGCAAAATTTCCTCGTGGGAAAGTAAATGTTATCTTATCATGATTTCAGGTGCTACCTGAATTTGATTGTAGCCACTAAAACCATCCAAGAATGAAAAGTACTTTTTACCTGCTAGTGTATCTAATACCTGATTGATAAAGGGCAAAGGGAAGTGATCCTTCAAGGTTGCTTTATTCAATTCCCTATAATCGATGCATACTCACCATTTACCATTCTTTTTAGATACTATAACCAAAGGAGAAACCCATCGGCTATCTGAAATTGGATTATTGAAGTTTACATTGAGTAGTTTTTTGAGCTCTTCTTTCACTATCTCCCTAAGGTTTGGATTCATCCTTCTTTGAGGTTGTCTGATTGGTCTACTATTTTCCTCGATGTAAATGTGATTAATACAAGTCTTAGGGTCAATACCTTTCATATCAGTATACTCCCATGCAAATGCAGTAGAATGTTTTTGTAAGATTTTGGTTAGTTCTCCCTGTTGTGATTTTTCCAAGTTTTTTTTTTTATTCAATGTTTTACCTGGAAAATTTTCAATGGTGGAACTACCAAACTCTTCCATAGAGTAAAGAGACATTTGTCTAGATGATAGATAATCAATGTCAGAATCCAACTGAAATTTTGTGTGGTCATATTCTGAAGATATTTCAAAATTTTCTAATGTATTCAGAATTTGACTATCTTCACTGATTTCAGA
>APFE031534757.1:20350-81657 GCA_000404065.3 Pinus taeda | reverse complement strand
GGACACTCTCTTAGAGCATGTTTCTTTCGACATTTAGGACAGAAGATGGATAATGCAGCATTTTCACAATTTTGCTTGTTTTGTATTTTAAGGGTGTCTATCTGCTCACTTAGGCTCCCTAAAATATATATTTTGAAGGTATCAAGAAAATTTCCTAATTCTTCCCTGCTCACTGTCCCAATTGCAGATTTATTAATTCTTGACAAGAGAGGGTCTCTATGACTCCTTCCAACTCGTGCTTTACCCCTTGAGATATGTACACATAAATCACAAATATCTGCAAATGGTAGTTGGGAAATATCTCCCTTCCCAGTTAGGTTAAGGAGATCGATCCACTCATCTTTAATGGCTCTGAGTAAGAGGACTTTTAAGGTTTCTTCATCCAAATTATCCATTTTTTCTCTTTTAACATTGTAAACAAACCTTTCTACTAAATCTTCAAGATTTTCATCTTCTTTTTATGTCATTTTGAAGACTTCATCTTTAAGGTTACTAGGCATACAATAATCTCTATATTTTCCTAAGAGAGCCTCTTTCATTTGTCCCCATGTTGTTATAGAATGCACTCCTAGACTCGTGAACCATTTTAATGATGAGTCTTTTAATGTAGCAGCGAACAATTTTAACTTTTGAGCATCATGCAGATAGTCATGTGATCTACATAATACTTCAAATTCGAAAAGAAATGTCTCTGGGTCTTCATTTCTTTTCCTGTGGAAATTACAAAGAATTGAGGGTGATATATTTTTCATTGTGAGGGTTGTAACTTCATTAAGAATAGGAAATCCAGAAGGATCTTAGTTTCCTCTACCTCGACCCCCTCCTTTATTCCTATCTCCACCCCAACCTCTACCCCTTCCTCCAATCCTATTTTGCTCGCCATGGACATTGTGTACCTCTCCTTCTTCAGCCATGATAGATTATTCGGAACTAATATAGTGTTCTTCTAATCTTTCAGGTTCCTCTATCAGTTGTTCAAAATAAGTTTCTGGTTCCTCTTCTTCACTAGGAACTTCTAATTTTTCTCCCAAAATTTACTCACCAGTGGAGGATATAAAAATTACTCTTGTAGTTTGGGATGTGGGATTTTATTCAATTACAGCTTCAGTAGAGGAAGTGGGTGAAGTTCTAGATTGGATTTCTGATCTTGAGATCTCAAGAAGCCTTTGTCGACCTCTAAATGGAATTCAGGTTTGAGTAGTTGGTGTGGATTCTCAAAATCGAGGTGAAGTGAGTGGATTTGTGGGAATTAAGCTTCTTCCTCACCCTACAAATCTACCTCTAGAGTCTCTATCCCTATGCATATCATGTTTTGATTTATTTTTCTTAACTTCTATTTGTACTCCCCCGGCAACAGCGCCAAAATGTTTGGCCAATTTAATGTCTTTAAATTGTTAACCAGGGTCGTATACTGATGAAGTACAGATGCACAATATGTGCTAGAAGTTGTTGCTTATGTCGTTATGTTCTTGTTACGGTCTAAAATTAAGATTAGTATGGAGATGGTGTCGTTAATTATATTAATGTCTCAATCCCTAAAGTTATCAACTAATTTCTTAGGAGTTATTCTCTATTGAATTAGTTTATGGATGATATGAGAGTGATTCTAAATTATACTTGTGTTAGACTAATTTTGGATTTTTGTCTTGAATTTTTATTCTGCAGCTCTAGTTTACGAAGTGCAAGAGAAATCTATTCTATCAAACTGTAAAGGAATATTGTCTGAATTCAATTGTTAAGGAGCAGACTCTCACTCTTTTACTTATTCAATTTCATCCAAACAAGATATTTTGAACAACAACTATACTATGAAGTAAACACAGTTGGACTGCACTAGATAAAAAGAAAATGAAATAACCATGTTGTACCAGATAAAAAGCAATTCAAATAGTAGATTAAACTAGGTATAAAGCAAAGGGAAGTGCTCATGCATATAACGATTCACTGGCAAACTCATCATATTGCATTTCTTCACACAAAAATAGAGTATTCAAGGAATGAAAAGAAATCTAATTGCAATTGGTTAAATACTTGTCACTAGTCATAGGGACCCTCCACGGATCAGTCCATAATCTTAATAAACATAGTGCATACACACATAAAGCCAATTCTATTACTTGCAAAACGAAATTCAACAAACTGTTTCAAAAATTACAACATCCGGTGTGCACAAATCACAGTGCGGCCATAGTTTTTACAACAAGTCTTTGGCATAACAACATGAGAATTTTAAGCCTAAATATCTTTATTCCAACTAAACTATATTGCTAAACCTTTGATTTTCTATTTTGAAATCAAAACGATAAGGTTTTGATGAAACTCGGACTATGTTCTAGCGACAATCCTGTAGTTGACTTTGGGGTTTGACCGTGATATCTTGTGATCATCTTGATGAACTGGTTCAAGGGGATAGGAAGGGATCCACTAGGGGACCATTCCTTATCCATCTGTATCCTTCGTCGCTGAGTTGGAGCTTTTGAACCTTGCAAACAATGGAGGCAGCTGCAGAAATCTGGATTAGCTGTGGAAACAGACCAATTTTGTAGCCAAATGCATTCTTTAACAAAACAATTAGGTATATAGTCAAACATGAAGAAGAAGACATGTTATTGCTTACCTTTAACAAAAACTTGTGTCTATGGCATTATTTAGGTGGTAAATATAGGAAAAGAGAGTAAATATAGGCAAAAAGGGATGTCATGGTAAGACAATATTTGGACTCTACAATAAGATCTTTAGCGTTTGCATCATATACCATATTTTTCTTACCTTGTTCATCCTGGGTTGGTGTGAAGCCTTTGTCAACTATTTCCCATACTTCATATCCTTACGCCAGCAAATGAACTTGCATTCTTCCGCTCCAAAGTGCATAGTTATTTCCATTGAACAGAGGAACTCTATTCTTAGTATACTCCATGATCTCCTTCCAGTTGTTAGACTATTATTAAGGAACCAAGCTCTGATACCAATTGTCTGAAATATTGAGGGGGGTGGGGGTGAATTAGTATTCCTTAGAAATTAGCACTTTTTAAATCTTTCAGAGCATTAGTTAATATTCAATTATTATTAATGTTTATGCAATAAAAATAATAAACAATAGAACACAGTAGGCACAAGAATTTTAGGTGGAAAATCCCCTCTAGGTCAAAAACCACCGAACACTTTTCTAATAAATTATTTAATCTTCAACCCCAACTGAAATGAAAGTTACAGCTTCCTAGAATTCTAGAAAAGCATTATTCTCTAGCTCCCACTAGAACAATGCCCCAATGCCCTGGTTTCTTTAGTAGTTAATTGAATGGATGCCCCAACATCCTAGACCAACCTACCACCCTACTTACCTTGATGATATGCCTTATCCAAAAATCTAAAATGAGCCCTAAGTTCTGAACATAAGGTATAAATACAAATCTTAAACTTAAATGAAATAAGCCTAAGATATTGCAATGTTACCTTAATGCTGCCATGGAAACAACTTCAGCTCTCGGCCTCTCTCAAATCAACTCAACCAACCTTCAAATACAGTCCTATTTTTTATCTTGACCTCGAACTCCTACCCAATAATACTGGCCTAAGACACAGCTAACTTTGGACCCCAAACAGTCTATAAATTGAACTCTAGATAGCTCTCCGCTAGCTCATTTCAACTCCATGTTTTGCCACAAACTAGGCCTCGAAGAGCCTCAGAAAAAATACACTACCACAGGGCCTAGGAAACCATCACACTACCTTAGAACTCATGCTACCAGTGCTTTATGTGCCCAAAAATTTTCATGCTATAATATAAGTTATACGTTGCAAAAGAGGTATGCCCAATCAAACAAAAGAAAGCTCAAAAATACAGTGAAACCCTTACTTATCTAACCCTTTCGGATGCAACGCTTTTGCACAGCGGCCAAGTAATTTCAAAGATCTTCCTTCAATATTATTTGTTTATCACATCTATGTTGAGAGGTATTTTGATTATTCATTTATAGGCATATCAATGGATTAAATAGGGGCTTCATTGTTATACGTTGGAGAAGGATAAATTATTTTAATAGTCTCTTGTAGGTTAAATTGCTTTAGTTATCCGCTAAAGTTCTTATTTTAATTCATAAACATCACACATTAAGTTATATTACATGGTTTTCTCATATAAACATTGGAAGGGATTCATGAATGTTGTAAGAGTTTCTCCTATATTGCTTCCTTATGAATAAAGGAAGAATCACTAACCTTTTTTAAGTTAATTTGATGTACATTCACTCTTAACTAATAATAAGAAAAAAAAAAAAATTAATATTTGTGTTAAATATTGTAATTCCACAAAAAATATGAAATCAATGATTTCATTAGTGCATATGGTCTTACTCGACTGTGAAGTCAATGATTGGTTTACTATCTTTGGATTTTCAAGTTATTCAACTTATACGAGGTGAGATTACAATGAGAATCCCTATCATATATTGACAGCTGTTGGTGAATAAGTGTTGGCTTGAAGGGGCCTGACCCAGGTTCGGAGTTAATTAGCCAAACAAATCCCTATACTAATGGCCCTTTTCGCAACATCCCATGGAGCACGGACTGAGGTCTCACCCGAAGCAGTATGGGGGGATGCTGGAACCAAGTTTCCGCACCCTTGAGATGTTTGAGGGGTCGGTTTAGTCCAACTGTGAATACCTTGGCACAGGTTACTTCGTGCACTTTCCTGGCCTACGAGGCCTTCGCACTCTGTTATATTTTCCTTCACACAGCCCTAATCAATGACTGAGGTGATTTCACGCTGTTAAGGCAACGATCTATGCTCTTTTCCTAAGTTACACTACGGATCTTACTTATCTTCTTATAACTGTTAATTAACTTTTCAAAAATATATGCTTATCTTATATTCGCTTATTCAACATATTCATATATGTTTGCGCAGCATATAAACAATAAACTTGTAATTCATACCCAATATACTTCAATGCATAAAATAGGAAAAAGACACATAGAACGATAAGAAACTTCTCTTTATTAATTTCTCCATGGTTACAAACTCGACTCACCCTGCGCACTCACCTGCAGGGGTCCGTGCACTTAGTTGCTAACTACTAGGCCTCTGCGCACTCACCTGCAGGGGTCTGTGCACTTAGTTGCTAACTACTAGGTCTCTGCGCACTCAGCTACAGAGCCTTCTCCTATTCTACAACCCAAAACATGACTTTACACTTCCACTAAGACTTAACTCATCATCATTAGATCTTACCTAGATCTATATCTCTTTACACTTAGAGCCTCGCTTTATTTATATAATCCCATGGTCCGCGGACCATGGGTAGAACTCTCAAGCCGACATTATATTAAAAAAAGTAAGGGCAGACAACCCTGTGAGTCAATTACAACATCGCGCCTCGCGCCCCTACTTCGTGGAGTTTTTACATCAGACATAGTCAAAACTTGGGCTTTAAGCCCCAAAACTTTCCTTGGGGGATCCCGCGCCCAACATGCCCCCAACACAAACATCGTGACTCGCCCTCGAGTCACTCTGTCAGTGCGGAGATCTTCGTGTGGAGACCTCCCAACTCTAATCGTACCGCTACGAGGTCGGCAGTGCACAGAGCCACTTCCTGCTAGACTTCCTGTAGTTAGTCAGATGGTCGGGCCACCTGTGTAGGGATTTAATCGCTTACTGTTTACTTTGCCTAGGAAGATTTCACCATTCAGTTTCATCAACTGAACCACATGACCATCTGTGACTTCCTTAATAACATATGGTTCCATCCAATGCATTTGGATTTTCACTGGGATTTTATGAAACTTATTATCGTATAACAGCGCCAAATCATTCACCCTAAAAGTGCACTGCTTGATATGTCGATCATGCCATGCCTTTTCGCACTGCTTTTGTGCTTGCTGATGGAATCCTACCAAAAACCATTCTTCTTCGAGTTCCTCCAATTGTACAAGCCTCTCCTCCAGGGCTCCGCAGTCCGTCATACATGTGAGTGCTGTTATGCATAGACTAGGCATGATATGCTCCATCAGCATTACAGATTCCACCCCATAGACCAAGCTAAAAGGCGTTTGTCCCATCAGTTTCTTGCATGTGGTCTTATTAGCCCATAATACTACAGGGATGCGCAGGTCCCAATTGTTTCATTGTTCATTGCATACTTTTGTCAGCACAGTCTCCAACACTTTGTTAAATGATTCTGTAGTCATTTTAGCCTGTGGGTGATATGGCATGCTTTTCTGATGATACACCTGAAACTCTTTCATCAACACGTTGATCGTTTCATTCAAGAAATGTGTACCATGATCACTCATCAAGATCTTTAGACAGCCAAATCGTGTCAATACATGTTCAAATAGGAACTTTGCGGCTATCATGGTTGTGCATTCTTTTACTGGCTACGCTTCTTCCGATTGCATCAGGTATTCTACCGCAATAATAATATATCTCAAACCAGTCTTTTCTTGAGGTTTGATGGGTCCTACAAATTTGAGTGCCCACTTTTCTAAGGGCTATAACGTCATTTGTGGACTCGATGGCTTGCTCGTTCTTTGACATACATCACATGCCTTGCAATGTGCTTTGGAATGTTGATGAAGGGTTGGCCACCACAACCCTATGCGGAGAATCTTCTGCACAGTTACTCTCCCTACATAATGACCTCCCACGGGGTCCCCATGAGCATTCACAAGGATGCTACTTCAGTCAAATTCTGGTACATACCTTCGTAGTATCTCATCAGTCCCCATCTTGTATAAATGCCCTGCAATGATAGAAAATTATGTTGCGCGCACCACTAGATCCTTCTTCTGCTAGACAAAGTAACCTTCCAGCATAGTTCCAGTTGTTAGAAAGTGGATTATATCTTCAAAGTGTCCATCTGCTACGCGCACAGAAAAAGTTGTGCGTCGAGTAGTCCTTCCTCCAAACTAGTAGGTCCCCCCCCTGTCTCAATGCGCAATAAGTGATCTAGTCCCACATTCAATCGCCCAGGCTTCACAACAACCTCGAAATCATATTCTTGGAACAATAAGAGCCACCTGCATATGCGCCCCCCCAACACAGGCTTATTGACCAAGTATTTTAGTGTTGAGTGATCTGTATACATCTTGAAGTGTCCCCCTAGAAAATAGTGCCAATATTTCTGGAGTGCATACACCATAGCTAGTCCTTTGTGTTCAATGGTAGAATAGTTCTTTTCTTCTTTAGATAACCTGTGACTCGCGAACGTGATAGGGTGATCCAAGCCTTCTCCGCCGTCCTGTGTGAGAACTGATCGCAAGACAATGCATGACGCATCAACATGAACATGAAATTCTTTCTTCCAATTAGGGAAGACAAGAATTGGCACAGTAACCTTCTTTTGCTTCAATATATCTAGGCCTTTCTTACAGTCATCTTCCCAACAGAACGTGACACCCTTCTTCAATAGCTTTTCCATTGGCATGGTGATTTGGGCGTAACTCTTGATAAACTTTCTGTAGTACCCCGTATGTCCCAAGGTAGCATGCAGCTGCTTCACACTGCGCGGTGCTTCCAAATTCAGAATTACTGCAATTTTTGCAGGGTCTACCGTCAGCCCTTGTTTACAAACCACTTGCCCCAACAAATTCCCAAAAGGAACAAGGAACGTACATTTCTTGAGGTTGAGCACAATTTGATATCTTCAGCATGTATCTAGCATCAAGCGTAGGTTCTCTACATGGTTCCTAACCAACCCAAATATAGTTCAATCATCAAAATAGGCCTCCAAGAATTTATGAATATATTCCCTGAATGCCGCAACAACTACGTGCGAGAAGATAGTTGGCGCGTTCTTTAATCCAAACGGCATAACAGTGTATTGAAAGCAACCCCACTCTATTGCGAAGGTTGTCTTACTCCTATCCTCCGGTGCGATTCTAATTTGGTGGTACCCTAAGAACCCATTGGTGAAAGAATACGCTTCCTGACCACCTACATTGTCCAACACCTCATCGGTGAACGGAGTTGGGAATGGATCATGTACACACACATCATTTGATTTCCTAAGATCCACGCATATTCTTATTTCATCCTTCTACTTCTTTTCTTATACCACCATAGAACTTACCCAATCGGATTCCTCAACAGGCTCGATAATGCCTGTCGCAAGCATCTTATCTAGTTCTACACAGACCTTCTCCTTATATTTCGGGTTTAGACGATATGGTCTCTGCGTTACTGGCTTTGCATCTGGTTTTAATGTGATCCGCATTACCCCTAAGTCTCCGATTATTCCCTTTAAGTCCGTGAACTTGGTTGGGAATAAGTCCTGATACTCACGGAGTAGTTCAATGACTTTATCCACTTTCGCGACATCCCAATAGTCCCCAATATTCACGAATTTAGGTTCTACCTCTATACCAATATTTACCTGCTTGGTCTTTACTGGTGCGATTATGTCGAGGTTCTCGATCTATGGTCCTTGAACCTCGCACTAGCCTTTTGTCTCTAGAATATCAATGTTCCTCGAATCTTCATCTTCTTCCTCAGCAGTTATGTTATAACACTCCAACGTGAAACTTAGCTGAGTAGCTCAGTTAGGCTGAATCATCTCTACTAACTCCTGCGGCATCCTAAAGATGGCTACTTTTACTTCTTGTAGTGCTTCATCAATACAATCCCATCCATCCTCAAAGTTGAAATTCATCACGAACACTTCATGTAGGACATCCCATTCATTTGTTTTGTGGTAGAGCTCTATTTCTATATACCAGTATATTGGTATAACATCCAGTGTGTGACAAAATAGATGCACCTATTCAAGTTGTGGCTTTTCCCCATTGGCCTACGTCCATTGAGCAAGATGCATGCGCAGATCATCCTGCCCATTGTATTTTTATGTTAATCACACTATAGGCTTCCCAAACTGTGAGCATCATTCTCCTACAGGTGCGCCAGTCATCAAAGTTTCCTTTGTGCGTACCCCACCACTTTGCAGGCGTAACACGCAGTACCCAATTCAGGGCTTCAAAACGTTGTTTTTCCGACACCTCCCTCCCAAATTGGTCTAGGAAAGCATCTACCTCACCTAATCCATCATAAGTAGGTAAATCTCTCATTTCCATTGATATGTAGTGCAACGATCTTGTCATCATGTTACAATTCAATATGGTTACCTCATGTAACCGGTTCTACCATCTCTCTATCTCCTCATCTGAATATGAAGTACATGAGCTTTTGCGCTCCCATGAAATTCGTCCATCCGTGGTAGGATTTTCCTAGTCTTGCTCCCGCACAGTTATCTTGTAGATGTAGTCCAAATCGTCGTCACTTTCATAGTTGCACACTGCCTCAGTGTAGCGTGATCCCTCAACAGGGTCCAGCAGTATTACTATGCGTAGAGACTTCTTTTCGAAAATCATCTTTCACTTTTTCAGATTAATCACCCCATTCATGTCAGTGGCCCAATCAATTCCTAGGAGAGTGGGTAGGGATTTTTGCAATCGACAATCTGTATCACTTTAAAGTCTGCTAGCATGCTCACTCCCTCAATATCCACAGTGATTCCTTGCAATCGTCCCAAGGTATTATCTTCTACTGGTTTTCCATGCATAGCTAAATAGGATACCACTGCAGCATAAGCCTCCCCATGTGTTCCCATGTTTGCTTCGGCAGAACATTCACGTCCGACCCCAAATCCAAAATTACTTGGTCCATCTCATATTCTCCAATCTGCGCGATTAGCCTCATTTCTCTCCCCATCCTTTTCTTATGCTTTCCAATCTTCCAAACTACATGTGTTTCTCCTAGCGCAGTCCTAGCACATCTGTTAATGAGTTCCTGCAATCCTTTTACAGCCTTACTGTCGCGCAGTAACTTAATGCACATTTCCAGGAACATTGTGAGCATCGACGAGTCCATTTCTGGCTCCGGTCTATCTTTGCTTCTTGAAGTGGAGGCATCAATGAAACTCTTCTTAGCTTCAAATCAAACTCCGCTTCTTTTGCCAGGGCTTTTCAAACCCAAGTACTTTCTTCAGGCTATTTTCCTTTATCATCTCCCATCGTAATTCCACTTCAGAGCACAATATTTACATTTGGATCATCCTTGCGCGGCTCAGACCTCATCATTTGCAGGTTTTGAGTCGGGCAGAGGTGGTAGCACTCCCTTGTCACGTAGCCTAGCTATCAGCGTAGGACAATCCTCTGTCTCATGATCAAGCAAGGTACAGTACAGACATGATGGACGCGTTGTATTTGTACAATCACGGGCATAATGCCCTGGCCCTCCGCAATTATAGCATATCAGTTGTTTACAACCTCTCCCAGGTCCTCCTCCACCTTGGCCTCGTCCGTGCCCCTGGAATCTGGTTTACACCATCCCTGCGCCTTGGTCTAGGGGCCATGTTTCAGCCTGAACCCTGTAGGTGGGAGTTCTATCCATCATTAGCTCATAACTTCTACATGTGCATTCATCATGTCCCACCGATCTACAGAAATTACAGAACAGTTGTTGCGAGTTCTGCGTGTACTTTTGCAACAAATGGCAGTTGTCTACAGCATGCTTTCCTCCTATTTGACAAATTGCGCACAACATAGTAGGCACCATGCTTGGTCCTGCTTGTGCTTCCAGTCTTAATGGCATCGGTCCCCCTCTTGCGAGGTAATTCACGAATACCAGACATTGGTCTTTATCATGACCCTGACCTTTGCATTTCATACACCACACCTCTTCGCATGCTTCTGGTCATACTGTTCTGTCCTATTTTAGATTCTGCATCTCTAGGCATAAGTTTTTCAACTACGCATGGATCTGCTAAACTCCCAAGTTAGGATCCTATATTAGGGTCTCATGTAGCCTCATCATGATCTCTAAAGCCTCTACCTAAGTTGTTAACCTTTGTTGTGACAGCGCATTCCTCAAATGCAGTGATAGTGATGCTACAAACCATTCACGGTGTTGTCCATCCGTCAAAATCATGTTAGTTTCCATGCACTTTAGCCTCTGATCCAGCTCCCAAGGAGTCTCTCCTGGTAGCATCGTGATCTCTTTGAACCCAATGATTGATTGCGCTTTTGACTTCGGCCCGCTAAATTCCCTAGTTAGCGCAGCTTAAATAACTGTGATTCCCGCATTCGGATTATCACTTGAGTGCTTGATGTACCAGGTCAGCGCGCGATCTTGCAGAGCACTAACCAATGTCGCTTTCTTGATATTATCATCTGTAACTCCCTGTTCTTCCCATACATCTTTTACAACGAACCAAAACTAGTCTGGATCTTCATTTCCTACTCCCTTGAACACAGGCAACTTTATCGAGCTTGCCATCTTCAAACGCAGTGGGGACGGAGGTGGTACGGGCAAAGATGGAGGTGATGATGGTGAAACTGGCGGTGTTGTGGGTGGAGATGGTATGCGCAGAATCCTCTACCTTATCAAATGGATCGCACTTCATGGAGATACCTTCGCGAGCTCTTCCTTGTCCCTTCGCGGAGGTGAAATCAAGGGGCTCGTCTCTAGTCCCGCACTTCCTTCATTTCTAGAAATTCTCCCACTTCGCGTAGCCTCGAACATCAATGTAGCTGCATAATCCTATTTTCACACAATAGCATTTTAATCCAAGTGTTCAGAGACTTTACGTACTTACCTCGCGGTCCCTTGAGAAATCATCTCTCTACCTCACTATAGCTAACCGAAGTATCTACCGCGAACTCAGTAATGAATCCTCCTATAATCCAATGAAGCCAGTGATCAACAACACACACAATCTTATCCTCTGATACTTCCAATCTATGCACCAACTCTAGGGTCCACACAATAGGTCTATCGAGCTTCTACCTTCCTTGGCTATCTACTAGCTTCGCGATTCACTCATACAGCTCAGTAGGGAAAGATGCAAAGAAAATTTCATGGATTGTTGTGTACAGGTAGCAGTCTAACCACTCTTCCTTCGATAGTCACGGATTCTTGTTTTCCTGCACGACGAGTTCGTGAATTTTCTTGTCCGACCACCCTTCAATATCCTTCTTAGTTGAATTCTAGTGATGCAACATCAAACATCTCTATGCAGATTTTGGTCCCAGCAATGGAACCATTTGTTGGCTTGATGGGACCTAACCCAGGTTTAGAGTTAATTAGCCAAACAAATCCCTCTACGAGAAGCCCTTTCAGCAACAGCCCACGGAGCGCAGACTGAGGTCTCACCGAAGCAGTATGGGGAGATGTTGGAACCAAGTTTCTGCACCCTTGAGATGTCTGAGGGGTCGGTTTAGTCCAACTGTGAATACCTTCGCGCAGGTTACTTCGTGCACTTTCCTGGCCTACAAGGCCTTCACGCTCTGTTATATTCACCTTCGCGCAGCCCTAATCAGGAGCTAAGGTGATTGCACGCTACTAAGGCAACGATTTGTGCTCTTTTCCTAAGTTACACTGCGGATCTTACTTATCTTCTTATAACTGTTAATTAACTTCACGGAAGCAGATACTTATGTTATATTTGCTTATTCAACATATTCATATAATTTCGCGCAACATATAAACAGTAAACTTGTAATTCATACCCAATATACTTCAATGCATAAAACAGGAAAAAGACACATAGAATGATAAGAAACTTCTCTTTATTAATTTCTCCATGGTTACAGACTCAACTCACCCTGTGCACTTAGCTGCATGGGGCTATGCACTCAACTGCAGACTACTCAGCCTCTGTGCACTCAGCTGCAGAGCCTTCTCCTATTCGACGATCCAAAACATGGCTTTATACTTCCACTAAGACTTAACTCATCATCATTAGATCTTACCTGGATCTATATCTCTTTACACTTAGAGCCTCGCTTTATTTATAAAATCCCATGGTTCGCGAACCATGGGTAGAACTCTCAAGCTGGCATTACATTACAAAAAGTAAGGGTGGACAACCCTGTGACTCAATTACAACATCGCGCTCTGTGCCCATACTTTGCGAAGTCTTTACATCGGACATAATCAAAAATTGGGCTTTAAGCCCCAAAACTTGCCTTAGGGGATCCCGCACCCAACAATTAGGTGATGTCTCAACCCCTGGGGTTTCAGCTCACTAATGGGGGTTTCCGACTTCAAATGCAAATAACTCTCAAATTGTGAAGAATTGGGAGGTGTACCATATATCAACGAAAACATATCGACGAGTAGAATTCATCGAGAATATATTTGATGCAAAATAATATGAGTTATCAAGTCAAAATTCCCTTGCAATATCGGGGTAGCCCCTAGTGCTACTTGGGTTGACATTAATGACAACCACTGATCAACAAAACAATCTTTTCATAATGATGACTAGAACACCAATTCATCTAAGCATTCAATGATCAAATAAAATCAATTTTCAAACAAACTAATGATAAGAACAAAGTAAAATCTTTGAAAATATCCTTACCAAAGGTGTTAAACAAAAGCAAACCAAATGGAGGCTTAAGAGGGACCACATGACAGTTAGAGACTCAAGGAAGAGCAGTTGGAACAAGGATGATCACAAAGAAAATAAATGCAAAAACCAACTTGTGCATGAACAGGAGCCAATGCAAGTGAAAAGGAGGCATCAATGTTATGCAATGTAGGCACAGAGAAGGCTCAACTGGGTTGCAATGCTTTGTCAGAAGACTATATGGTCTGTTGGTCTAGGGATGCAAAGTTTCGACATGAGGATTGCAATTGAGATTCAATGAAAGGTCTTCCTAGGTCTGTTCTTGACTGAATAAGAAAGTAAAGGTCCAGAGAAGAGGTAAGACAAGCACAATCGACAAAGAAACCACCAAGGGAATACATCTCTCCCCAGTATGGTCACCAATTTTTTATGCAGAATCTACGACTATGGACAGAAGTATCTTCCCTAGTTCTAGTGGACTGACCTAGAACAACAGAAACACAAAGGGACTAATGTTTCCTTAAATTAAATAGATAACATAATGAAGCCTACATGGAATATGTTGTATGCTTCACTCCTTCCTTGGCTTGGATGCTCCAATCCTAGCTCTGATCGTTATTATTAGAACCTGCACACTTAAATAACACAAGCCAATGATCCATGGAATCAAGGTAACATCATCTAATCACTTATTCAATAGATCAACATGGTACTGAAATATATGAAACCATAACAAAATTTATTGGAAAACAAATAACTCTTTGCATTAATAGAAATGGAGTGAGTTACAACCAAAAATGGGCGTTGATCCTGTAAAAGAGATCCTCCAAGTTGACTTGTCCTTTCCTTACCACAAAGTGCACCTCTAACCACCCTAATGCACAGAAAGATATCTCTCACATCAATAACATAAGGGTAGAATCACTCTCCAAAGGCCAACCCTTTCCTATGGATGGTAGTAAATATATTGGTGAAGGAGGTAGTTCTTGAATTCTTATCATTTACCAAGTTGGGCCTCAGATCCACTCTTGATGGGAGGATGAGCTCAAGGGATAAGTAATGAAAACTTAAATGTAGGATAGGATAGGATTCAAGACTTTTATCTGAGGTAAATGGTTACAACATATCCTAGAAGCTTCTAGAAGAATATGCTTTCTCTCTTTTTCCCCAATTTCTAGAATCAACACTCCCCTAACACTGAGAAACTTGTTGGTGATCAACGTAGGTGCAGAGTAGGGAAACTTGGTGGTCAATGTTGTCCACCAAGCTTCCCTACAATTTGGTGGACAACATTGACCACCTCCCTGATAGATATGACAGATCATGAGGCCTTGGAGGAATGTCTCATGCAGCTAATGAAGCTCGAAGAGGATTGACTTTTGGCAGGATTTCATCAACAAGTACAGAAGGAACGTGAAAAAGTGTGGCATGATCATCATATCAAACTTCACACTTTCAAGATAAACAATCTGGTCCAGTTATATGATAGTAAATTCACTAAATTTCTGGGTAGATTCTAGATGCATTGGTTAGGGCCATATATTGTCAAAGAAATTACAGATGGAGGCGCAATTTAGCTCGCAAAGCTGAATGGGGAACCCTTCCCGGGAAGAGTGAATGGGAGCAAATGGAAGTTGTATACAAGAGATCCTACACTATGACCATATGATAGCCGGATAGTCTTAGTGTTCCAGGCAATTGCAAGGGAGCGCGAGACTACAAACTACATTGCCTAATTTGGAGGAAAATGCAGCGAGCAAGCTATGCAAAAAGTGACAAAGAGGAAACCTATGAAGCTGTGTGTAAGAAGCTATGCTATGGAGGAAGGTGTCACGTAGCACAACAAGAAAGTGATTGTTGAAGTCATTATTCATGATTTGAGGACCAAAAGACAATTAAGTGGAGCGGAATGGCAGCATTTTACGCATAGCATCCCTGACAGATATGATGGATCATGAGGCCTTAGAGGAATGGATCATGCAGCTGATGAAGCTCGAAGAGGATTGACTTTTGGCAGGATTTCATCAACAAGTACAGAAGGAACGTGAAAAAGCGTGGCATGATCATCATATCAAACTTCACACTTTCAAGATAAACAATCTGGATCATGCAGCTGATGAAGCTCGAAGACGATTGACTTTTGGCAGGATTGACTTAACTGTGCATTCAGTTTTCTTCTTCTTAGGTTACTTCTTGACTTTACTCTGCGTGCATATGGCTAACAGTACTCCATTGGCTTTCTTGTGCAGGTGGGGATTCGTCCACTGGAATGGTTCATGAAACTGCTACGAGCTTTGCTCCGGTAGGCTCGTTCTCTGCTACTATTGTCAATTTGTTTTTGTTAGGTGGCCTCTATCAGTTTACTGGGAAAAGTCCCAATTCTTGTATAAGAACTTTCATTTGTATCCTGAGCAATTTGTAATTATGGTCCACCTTTTGTTGGTGGCCGACCAAACCCTCACTCTCAGGGTTCCGCTATTTCGTAATATTCTTTCGTCTACTTTTAATAGGTATCTTAGGACTGTTGAATGTATACAAATATTTTTTTGGTTATGAAAAAGAATTAACAGGAAACTCTTTTTGTATAATTTGTTTACCTCTGTCTTGGGGTCGTCGTTTAGTGAATACTCTCTCGTTCATTTTCGACTGCTCACACTATTGTTTGATTTCGTTACATGGGACTCCATTATGGTTGTTGCCAGCCTCCGTGTTGGAACGCTCGGTTAATTTCTCTGTTTTCTCTCTGTTCCTTTAGAAAGGAAACAAAAAGGCAATAGATAGGAACGCATAGTCTTTACTTAATTTTCTTACTCAATGTCTAGGGAAAAAAAAATAAAAGAATGTCATGACAAACTGTTACAGATGGATTTAGATATTTCGGATGAAATAAATTGCTCTTTTTACTGTATTTCTCCTCTTGTACTGAACCCCTTCAGAATGTATTACATTGGTTTTTATGTTGTGTTTAAATAGTTACTCAAACTGTTCTCGGTTACCATACAGTTACTCTTTATAGTTACATAGTTGATGATCATGCTAGGTTTTCTTGTGCTGTAGGATTTACAATATTATACTTTTGTTTATGAATAGACATCTGTAAGATGGACTAAGAAAATGACAAAACCATGTAACTATTATGACACTATCCTAACTGTACTATTCCTAATATTCCTTAACTAATAATAATAAAATAAAACTAGTTTCTAGACACTGTTTTATTCATTAAACGTAAATTAAATTAAAAGACATTAAACCTATCCTCCTTGGCTGAGACCAACACCCGGTCATGATACCCTTAGCTGGATGCTCCTGCATCAGGCTTCCGGGGTAAGAAAAATTCATGACTCTAGTCCATGAGCTTCTCGACTGAATAACCCACCTGCTCTATTTGTCTAGCGTTAAGCCATGAACTGTCCTCAATAGGACGGTTCTTCCACTTGGCCAAATATTGCAGATACTCTTTCCCCTGAGTTCGCTTGGCCACCTGAGTGTCGAGGATCCTCTCGATCTCGAGGGGTTGAGCATAAGGCATTTGTCTCATCCACGTATCACTTCCTTCCTATGTGTCCCGTGTAGGCGGTGCAATAACGTCTTCCTCTGGATCAGCAGTGTATGGAAACAATTTTGCCACGTTAAATATGGGCGAGATGCCTATTCCTAGTGGCAGCTGTAATTCATAAGAATTTGCTGAAAATTTCTGAAGAACTTTGCAAGGGCCTATTTTTTTGTACTTCAGCTTGTTATATGCACCTCTAGGAAAATGATCCTTGCGCAAATGTGTGAGGACTTCATCCCCCACATTAAACTGCACCTCTCTCCATTTCAAATCTGCTCGCTACTTATATTTTTTACCGTTGTCCTACAACTTTATTTTCACCTGCTCATGGAGATCGTTCATTGCTTTGGCGAAATCTTCCCCATCAGCACTCCGTCTTTCCTGTTGTCCTAGATCTCATAACTCATGCACTCCGTGAGGATGCATGCCATATAAGATCTGAAAAGGACTGTAACCCGTGTTGCGATTGGGCTAGTCATTGTAAGCGATCTCCGCCTGGGCAAGTACTCGATCCCACATTCGTGAATTTTCCCCAAATAAACTTCGTAGCAGGTTCCCCAAGCTTCTGTTTACCACCTCTGTTTGCCCGTCGGTCTGTGGGTGATAAGCAGAGCTGAAACTTAACTGCATGTCCATCTTCTTCCACAAGGTGCACTAGAAGTGTCCTGTAAACTTCATGTCCCTGTCAGCGAGAATGGACTTAGGTAGACCATGTAGCCTGATGATCTCTGTAAAGAACAAGTGGGCCATGTGAGTGGCATCGATGGTTTTTCTGTAAGGGATGAAATGTGCCATCTTTGAAAATCGGTCTACTATTACCATCACTGAATCATAACCGTGTTGTGTCCTTGGTAGACCCAAGATGAAGTCCAAGCTGACTGAGTCCCATGGTCTACTTGGAATGGGAAGTGGCGTGTAGATTCCCATATTTTGACTGTCCTTTTGCCAACTTACACACTTTACATCTGGTCACAAATCTCTGCACATCCCTTCGCATTTTTGGCCAATAATAAAAATGGCTGAGCTGCTCTAATGTTTTGTCTATGCCAAAATTTTTGGCTAGACCTCCATTGTGCCTCTCCCGAATGATATTCTCTCTCATTGAGAAATCAGGAATACATAACTGTCCCCCTCTAAACAATATCTTCTACTGCAAATTATAGTCCAACCACGGACTATTGTTTCTCAGCAAAGGATCCTAACAAGCTTCATAAGCCTCTTTGAAATCCGTGTCGGCCTGATACAAGTCTTTCAAATGCTCAAAGCCCAACACTTGTATCTCCTACAGGAGCAAGGCTCTTCTACTCAACGCATCTGCCACCTTGTTGGCCTGCCCGCTAATGTGTTTCAACACAAAGGTGAAACTCTACAAATATTCAACCCACTTAGCATGCTTGTGATTCAGCTTGTGTTGTTGCATCACATATTGCAGTGTAGAATTATCCGAGAATAAAACAAACTCATTCCCCAGCAGGTAGTGTCTCCAATGCTTCAGTGCTTGGACGAAAACATAGAATTCCTTGTCATAGGATTAATACTTCTGCCTGCTTTCATTCAACTTCTCGCTGAAAAACGCAACATATTTGTCTTCTTGGCTAAGTACAGCTCCAATGGTAGTACCATTTGCATCACAGTGAACCTGAGAAAGCTATTTAAAATCTTGCAATCTCAAGATCGGTCTTTCTGTGATCTTCTTCTTCAGTAGCTGAAAACTCCTTTCTGATGCATCGGTCCAACGACAAGGCTAACTTGCCTTCTTTATAGTGTCCAATATAGGTGCGTAGATCACTGAAATTTCTTATAAATTTACGGTAAAAACTTGCCAGCCCATGAAACTAGGTACCTCAAACAGAATTTTTGGGGATGGCCAGTTGACACTTGTTGCAATCTTCTCTAGGTCCATCTTCAACTCATTTTCTGCAATGACGAAACCCAGATAAACCAATTCTTTTTGCAGAAAAGTTCATTTTTTCAGATTTACCAGCATCTTATTCTGCTGCAATTTTTCCAACACATTTCGAACATGTCGAAAGTGTTCCTCCCTCGTCTTGTTGAAAATTAATATATCATCCAGGTACACTATTACAAACTTTCCAATGAATTCTATCAGCATTTCGTTCATCAGTCGCATAAAGGTACTAGGTGCATTACTCAATCTGAATGGCATTACCAGCCACTCATACAGTCCTTCATTGGTTTTGAAGGTTGTCTTCGACTCATCCCCTTCCCGGATTCAAATCTGATGATACCCACTCTTTAAATCAATTTTTGAGAAATATGTTGCCCCGCTCAGGCAGTCCATCATGTCGTCCATCCATGGCAGTGGAAATCTGTACTTGATGGTAATCTTATTGATGGCCCTCGAATCTGTGCACATTCGCCATTCTCCTCTTTTCTTTGGAGCAAGAACTGTTGGAATTGCGCAGGGGCTCAAACTCTCCCTTATCAACCCTTTATCTAGCAATTCATGCACCAAAAATTGTTTTCCACCCATTAGTAACACTCTCGTCCCGCTTGTTTCCGTTGTCTCTTCTTCCTTGATGGGCACAAGTGTGTGCTTGATCCCATTATTAACAAACTTATAACAGTTTGTCTTCCCATCATGCACTACCTTCCTGTCATACTGCCATGGCCTTCCTAGCAGTATATGACATACATCCATCGGCATTATATCACAAATAACCTTATCCTTATATCTGCCAATATGGAACTCAACTTCACACTGTTCATCCACCAACAGCTAATGGCCTTTTTGCAGCCATGATACCTTGTAAGGAGTGGGGTGCTTCAACCCCAGCTTCTCTACCATCTCCGTGGAAACTAGATTATCTGTGCTCCCACTATCGATAATCAGCTTATAGCATTTTCCGTGTGACTTACAAATTGTCTGGAACAATGCTTTCATTTGAGTTTGTTCAGCTATTTCTTTGGCTGGTTTCAGCAACACTTTGTTCAAAACTAAGGCTTCCCCTATTTCCGGCACATTTTCTGCCTCCTGGGGGGGTGCCTCTGCTTCCTTTGGTTGCGCAACATATGCACCTCTTTGTCTAGCTTGTTCCGCTTCAGGACACTCAAAATATCTATGCCCCCACTTGTGGCACCTGTAGCACTGATATTTAGCTCCTCTACCTCGGTCATTTCCTCTTCCTTGCTGATATGGCCTGCCACCTCTAGTGTTGTCACCTTTTTCTGTTGTCCCAGAAGTTTTGGAACTACTGCCTTCTTCACTATTTCTGGCAGTTCGCCCTCTGCGATAAGACTGTCCTCTTCCTCTGTTGGTTCCCCATCCTCTCCTTGCATTTTGTTTTCTAGTGATCTTCTCCTCTGCCTTCATAGCACTCTGGTATGCTTCTTCTATATTTTTCGGGGAAAGAATGTTGATTTCATCTAGTATTTCTAATCTCAAACCATTTACATACCTTGTTGTTTTCTCTAGGGTGTCCTTTGTATAACCAGCTCTTAAATTTACCTGGTAGAATTCTTCAGTGTACTCTCGTACTTTCATCCCTTTCTGTTTCAAATTATGCACTTGCAGATGCAGTGCAATCTGGTAATCCTTGGGCAGAAATCTGCCTTTCAACTTGGCCACCATCCTTGGCCATTTCTTTATTGGCAACTTGTTCATCCTTCTTCTCTCTGCTTGGACACTGTCCCACCACAGGGCTGTGTGTCCCTTCAGCTTTGTCATAGAGAACCTAACTCTCTAATATTCACTGACCTCTTCACACTCAAAATATTTGTCCAGTTTGTTGATCCAATCCAACAGAACTTCTGTGGACAAGTTGTCGTCATAGTTTGGGATTTCTGGGATAGGCTTGCTACTCGCCAATAGGACCGACCTCAACAATCTCATTTCTAGCCCTTCTTCATCCAATCCATCTGTTGTCACTACAGCTTCCTCGTCGCTATCATCTCCTACCTCTGGATCCCTTCTACTTCCTGTTTCAACTGCCTCCAAACGGACAGTAAGGATCCTGATTTCCTCCCGCAATCCTTCATTTGCTGCTCTTCGAGCACCTCTTCCACGTCCTTGTCTTCCAACTTCCATTTCTCTGGAAAAATCTAAATCCTGCTCTAATACCACTATGATGGGACCAGCCCGTAACTCCACTTTATTATGTTTAACAATAATATAACAATGCTTTAATCAACAATTAAATGATTAGTAATGATTTGGGGTTTACTACATTTAATTAGGCACTAATCATAGGATTGTTGTAGATATTTGTTGGATGGCATTTATGTCGGATTTTAATGATGTTGTGTTGGTTGTACATGCCTCAGTTATTGTTTTCCCGCTCTTGGTTTTCGCCAAAACCCTTAGTTCTTTGTCATTTCTTCATTTCCTCTATGCGTTTTTGCTGCATGGAGGGTTTGGACTGGCAGTGAGGGTTTGTGCTGCGACTGTATGGGGTTTGGCCACAAGGTTTGCGTGTGCCCAGCTATGGTTTATGTTGTTTGTTGGCGTGGCACCTTCGCTTGTTCTTGTGACTTCGTTGCTCGATTACTTGGGCATGGTATGGAGGTTCTCCTCATTTGTATCAGAGGATTACTGCTATTTCCGTCTGCTCGGTTACTATACTTTTCCCTGCTCCATTGTTTTCATTTTCGTTATAGTCATTCTAGTTATTAGCTTTGGTTAATGGATGCCTGTTTTGCGTTCTACAGGTCACGGTCACGGTGGCCTCCTCAGCTTCGCGGTCCTGTTAAGGTAAGTTGTTCCTCCATGATTTGCTTACCCTCTTCGTTTTCCTCCAGCTCTAACAATGTCTGCTCCTTGGTCTACAGGGTTTCACCATTGATTGTGGCTTAATGGGGTTTCACTCCTCCCACACGAATACTCTCCAGGTTAGACTATTTTATTAACTGTGTGTTCAGTTTTCTTCTTCTTAGGTTACTTCTTGACTTTACTCTGCGTGCATATGGCTAACAGTACTCCATTGGCTTGCTTGTGCAGGTGGGGGTTCGTCCACCGGCATGGTCGATGAAACTGCTACGAGCTTTGCTCCGGTAGGCTCGTTCTCTGCTACTGTTGTCAATTTGTTTTTGTTAGGTGGCCTTTGTCAGTTTACTGGGCAAAGTCCCAGTTCTCCTCCATTCAATTTTCCTTGTTGTTGTGCGGCCCAATTCAATCTTGTATAAGAACTTTCATTTGTATCCTGAGCAATTTGTAATTATGGTCCACCTTTTGATGGTGGTTGACCAAACCCGCAGTCTCAGGGTTCCGTTGTTTCGTAATATTCTATCCTCTGCTTTTAATGGGTATCTTAGGACTATTGAATGTATACAAATATTTTTTTGGTTATGAAAAAGAATTAACATGAAACTATTTTTGTATAATTCGTTTACCTCTGTCTTGGGGTCGCCATTCAGTGAATACTCTCTCGTTCATTTTCGACTGCTCGCACTGTTGTTTGATTTCGTTCGATGGGACTCCGTTATGGTTGTTGTCAGCCTCCGTGTTGGAACGCTCGGTTAATTTCTCTGTTTTCTCTTTGTTCCTTTAGAAAGGAAACAAAAAGGCAATAGATAGGAACGCACAGTCTTTACTTAGTTTGCTTACTCAATGTCTAGGGAAAAAAAATAAAAGAATGTCACGACAAACTGTTACAGATGGATTCAGATATTTCGAATGAAAGAAATTGCTCTTTTTACTGTATTTCTCTTCTCCTGTACTGAACCCCTCTAGAATGTATTACATTGGTTTTTATGTTGTGTTTAAACAGTTACTCAAATTGTTCTCGGTTACCATACAGTTACTCTTTGTAGTTACATAGTCGATGATCATGTTGGGTTTTCTTGTGCTATAGGATTTACAATATTATACTTTTGTTTATGAATAGACATCTGTAAGGTGGACTAAGAAAATGAAAAAACCATGAAACTACTATGACACTATCCTAACTGTACTATTCCTAATATACCTTAACTAATAATAATAAAATAAAACTAGTTTCTAGACACTGTTTTATTCATTAAACGTAAATGAAATTAAAAGACATTGAACCTGTCTCAGCCATGATGCCCTTAGCTGGATGCTCCTGCATCATATAACATAGTATAAATATTTTAGGTTTTTTCTCTCTTTTTAGTATATTTTTGGATGCTCTAATTAGAAATAATTGGAATGATAGATTTGTGTTGTTAAATATGAATAAACTAAATGCTATATGGATTTTTCAAGGCTTTGAATCTATTGATGCATTCAAAAATGCATCCAAGTAATGAAAAATAGTGATCTCACCCAAAATTGTATCACTAAATTCTTGTGAAAAAGGAAAAGACATAGAACAATTAGACTTTGCCTTAATTTATAATCAAATTTTATGGATTTCATAATCCATTTAATGACTCAATTTTAAATTGATCTACTATTCAAATTAATAATGAGCTTTCATTATCAACCAACAAGTTTATAATCAAATTTCACTTGTCAAATTGGTTATGAGCCTTCACTTCCAACCAACCGACCTGTATCAAATCTCATGAGCTTCATAGTCTACTTGCCAACCCACAAGTCATTTATAAAGTGTGCTTGCCCACAATGTCGCTGGACTTATCTATCAACAAATAAGTCACTTTTAAAGTGATTCACTTGTCACACTAGTATTGGCTTTCATTACCCGCTAATCAACCTACTCACTTTTAAAGTGATTCACTTGTCACATTAGTATTGATTATAAACTTTCGCTAGTAACCAATCAACTTATGCCTTAACATAGTGTCCAATCATAACCCTAACCCTATAATAAAATCAACTTAACTACCAATCAATAAGTCATTTTCAAAATTATTCATTTATCAAATTAAATCTACCAACTTTTAGTTAAATTTTCTATATCTAACTTTTATACATCCAAAACTATATAACAAACCCATTACATTTAAAAATTTAATTAAAAACTATTTTTTTTTAAATACAGTGAAAAAACCCTAAACCCCATATGACTTACATAAATCCCTCTCCACCATGAAGGAAACCTTAGAACACACAATGAAGTCCCAAGATGGTGTTGGAATTTTTCATTTATTTTATGTATGTAAAATTACACAAAAACTCGTGAAAAATTATGTGCTTATCCAATTTTATTAAATTTTAGAAATATATGTTTTTTAAAAGTATCGTAGGTTTAATCTTTAAATATATATTTTATAAATATATAATTTATATATTTTATAATTTTTAAAATATATATATTTTTAATTAAAAATAATATAAAAAAAAAAAAAAATAAATAAATAATAAATAAAATTTGAAGATGTATATTTATATTGATTTAGAAGTGAAATTGTTATACTATTGATTCTTTATTACATAAACAAAAAATTTCATATTATTTAATAAACTAGAAAGTTCATACATCAATTTCACTAATTTAATATATTTAATATATTGTAACTAATATATATATATATATATATATATAGAAAAAATAAAAATATTATATTATAGATAAAATAAAATTAATACTTAAAAAATAAAAATAAATTTGTTTTTATATTTTATACATGATATCCAAAAATAGATGTGATTGAAGTAGAACTCAAAAAATCTGTTAAATTTATTAAAATTCATTAATTTAAATTGATTAAACCTAAAATATTATAATATAAAATATATAAATAAATTTCAGCTAAATCACTTATATTATAAGCAAGCAAAATTTTAGTTAGTTACTTAGTTAATGAAGCTTCATGCTACTCGTATTCTTGTGGTTATACAATGTAAATGCAAATTCTTGTTGTTATACCATGTAAATGCAAATTCATAATTGATTTAGTAACCAATTAATTATGTCAATGTGGGATATATGTTTAATTTTTATTTAAGTTATTAAAGTTTTATTAATTAAAAAATTAATTTGGATATATTTTAATTATGGATTTAGTAAGTATTAAAAGATATCAAATTTTTGTTTTATTTTAAAAGAGATTTGCACCTACAAAATTTGATCTTTCTCTAAACTTAATAGATCTCGAGTTAAGATGGATCTAGGTTATATATATGTTTTTATTCTTACATTATTTATGGATCTAGGTTATATATATGTTTTAATTCTTACATTATTTTTATTGGAAAAATCATGGATTGTCAAAACCTAGAGCCCAAAAACAGCCAACAATAAAATTAACTATTTTACTTCAAATTTATTTTAATTATACTTATTAATTTTATTTATTTTTATGTAATTTGACCAAATCAAAATGTTTACATAACATAAAGCAAGACATTATAATACCTCTTGTAATTTACATTTAATTAAATATTATAATTGTGCTTGCACAAAATTTTAATGTTTAACCTTAATCAAAATGATATCAAATAGTTTTTGACACATGATTATAAGAGGTTTGTGCACCATTTATGATTTAAACAAAAAAACTAAAAGAAATCAAAAATTAAAGATCTCAAAGAAGAATAGCCAATCTAAAGACAATGGATAACTTAGATAGTTAATGATTCATATCATTCAGATCTCAAAGAAGGAATAGCAAATCTCAATATGAAAATGGATAACTTGGATAGTTAAATTACTTATATCATTCAAATTTTGTAAATGTTTGACGACATTATAAATTTTATAAAAAAAAATCACTATGAAGCAATTTGATGTGACAACATTTCCAAATATAACAAAAATAGATAAACAAAAGATAAAACCTATGGGGAGTGGGAATCGAGCATAGGTGCAAGCAAATAGTTGGCATGCCTAACATAAAGAAAGTGCATGTGGGGAGTGGGAATGAAGAGTATGTGCAAGAAAATGGTTGGCATGCGTAAGAAAATGGTTGGCATGCGTAATATAAGAAAGTTGAGTAAGATAAAGCTTATGGGGAGTGGGAATGGAGCATAAGTGCAAGCAAATGGTTGGCATGTCTAACATAAATAAAGTGATTGTCAGGGGTGAGAATGAAGTATAGGTGCAATAAAAATGGTTAGCATGCCTAACATAAGAAGGTTAATTGTGGATAGAAGGAAAAAAAGTTATTAAAATTGAAAATGAGTTTAGTTTAAATTGGGATGAAATTTATTATTATATAAGGTGGATTGTGGTTGAAGTACTTTACAATATATAAGGAAAATTAAGTGATAAAAGAAAGATGAATCATTGCGATTAAGAAACATAAAATAAAAGAAATCAAAACAAAGCATATTATATTAGAATTATTATTTCAAATAAATATTAATAAATTAAAAATTAGCATTTGAGAAATTGGTTAGAAAGAGAATTAATATATTAAAATAGATTTATTGAAAGTTATCGAGGAAAAGAAACCCTAAAGAAACAAGGATAGGTATATTGCACCTTGGACTAAAGAGTTTAAAACGAACATGATGTGTAAAACAAGTTGTTGATTAAGATGAAGTCACTATAAAAATGTTGGTGACTGATAAGTTGTATATTACTTTTATTTACATTAATAAAAAATAATAATCCTTTATAGTTTTTTAATTGAAATTGATATTTGATAATACATTTACATTTTCGTTGGGGGCAGGGAGAGAATAGTGAGAATCCTCATATATGGAGGCATGTGAGGTGTTTTGTAACGTTTTGAGGAACACTTTTCCTTATATTGCCTCATGCCAAGTTAATTATCCAACTTTCTCCTCCTCTTCATATATCCAATTTATTATTATATACTATGACAATCAATGCCCATACTCAAGATATATTCCAATCAAATAATTTAAAACAAGTTGTTGATTAAGATGAAGTCACTATAAAAATGTTGGTGACTGATAAGTTGTATATTACTTTTATTTACATTAATAAAAAATAATAATCCTTTATAGTTTTTTAATTGAAAATGATATTTGATAATACATTTACATTTTCGTTGGGGGCAGGGAGAGAATAGTGAGAATCCTCATATATGGAGGCATGTGAGGTGTTTTGTAACATTTTGAGGAACACTTTTCCTTATATTGCCTCATGCCAAGTTAATTATCCAACTTTCTCCTCGTCTTCATATATCCAATTAATTATTATATACTATGACAATCAACTCCCATACTCAAGATATATTCCAATCAAATACTACTCCATACCACACATTATTAAGGAATTATGGAAACAAATTACAACCCATCATAACTATTTATAAAATATATTTTTATGGATCTTCCACTTATAATCACATGGGTAGAAGAACACTCTAGAAATAATTTATGTAGTTATATTATCAAAATATACACTAGAAAGATTTGTCAATGGTCTATTTTGCATTAATCCTATATTCTTTGAATTAATCATATATTTGTTGAATTGCTTGAAAGTATCCTTAATCTATTAAGTTATGCACAAATGGAATCTTGACTTCTCTTTTTCACTCAAAAACTCAATTACATTACATGTAGATTGATTTATTTTATAAAATTACAATGGTCATTCCTAAATAGCTTATATGCATTAAGTGCTTTTCTACTAAAAATGCTAAAACAAACCCTAATCCATATGAAATTACATATGACTATGACCAATAAATCAACATTATCGTCCCTTACCAAGATATGGGAGGAATTCTCTATGTAAAAATCTTATTAATTCATTTATAGCATATACTTTCCCTTTAGCTATATATGGAAATGACCAATGTAGTAGGGACTAGCATGCCTTCCTCAAAGACGGAAGAAATTCTCCATGTAAATATCTTATTCATCCATTATGATAATAGTTATTTTTCCTTCACATTATGGGAATGGAGCATAAGTGCAAGCAAATGGTTGGCATGCCTAACATAAGAAGGTTAATTGTGATAGAAGGAAAAGAGTTATTAAAATTGAAAATGAGTTTAGTTTAAGTTGGGATGAAATTTATTATTACATATGGTGGATTGTGGATTGTGGTTGAAGTACTTTACAATATAAAAGAAAGAGGAATCATTGTGATTAAGAAACATAAAGTAAAAGAAATCAAAACGAAGCAAATTATATTAGAAATTATTATTTCAGAGAAATATTAATAAAATAAAAATTAGCATTTGAAAAATTGGTTAGAAAGAGAACTAATATATTAAAATAGATTTATTGAAAGTTATCAAGGAAAAGAAACCCTAAAGAAACAAAGATAGGATATATTGCGACTTGGACTAAAGAGTTTAAAATGAACATGATGTGTAAAACAAGTTGTTGATTAAGATGAAGTCACTATAAAAACGTTGGTGACTTATAAGTTGTATATTACTTTTATTTATATTAATAAAAAAATAATAAATCCTCTATAGTTTTTTAATTGAAAATGATATTTGATAATACATTTACATTTTCGTTGGGGGCAAGGAGAGAATAGTGAGAATCCTCATATATGGAGGCATGTGAGGTGTTTTGTAACATTTTGAGGAACACTTTTCCTTATATTGCCTCATGCCAAGTTAATTATCCAACTTTCTCCTCCTCTTCATATATCCAATTAATTATTATATATTATGACAATCAACTCCCATACTCAAGATATATTCCAATTAAATACTACTCCATACCACAAATTATTAAGGAATTATGGAAACAAATTACAACCCATCATAACTATTTATAAAATATATTTTTATGGATCTTCCTGATGTAGGAGCATCTGGTTAACAGGGCGGAGATAGAAAGAAGGTTGGCATGGTTTCTGAGAAGGACAGAGAATATAGCTCGCAGAACGGACAGCATGTCTGTTTCGTCTTTATTTTTAATTATTTTTATTATTTGTTGTTTTTGGTTTCTGTTTAAAATGCCTAGAATACTGTAACGAATTCTAATTAGGAACAGTAACATTAGTTAGAATCATTAGTCGTTGAGCAGTTATTTACTATTGTAAAAGCAGACAAGGGAAACAAGGTAGCCATGAATAAAAGTCAAATAAGAAATAACTGATGTAACTGATAATTAAACAACTGACAGCAGTTATCGACCTGCCTGAGAACCATGTACAAAAACGAGGGAAAGCAAGCCCATAGGGGTTTCAGCAGTGAAAAGTGAAAAGAAAGAACAGAAATAAAGATATACATCTTGTTTTTTTTCCCAGTGCACAAACAACTCTTACATGCGTCCTCAAAAAGAAATAGAGACTGTACAATTCCATGTTGTGCCTACATTTTATTTTTCTTTCATGTACAAAACCTATTACATGTTCTTGACAGACTTCGAACCAGCAGAAGGACAAACAACCAAACAGGAGGTGACACCGACCAGCACCGGTCACGAGTTATAGCGCCCAGACAAATACATTTACAAGGTATGCAAACGAAACTGAAGGCGATACAAGTTTTCTTTGCACATATAATTAACAAATCATCTCAGCATAAATACAAATATTAACAGTCCATCTCAGCATACAAATTAGTGTTCGACGCAGCTTCAACCCTACCTAGTTCACAAGCCTAGGGTTTTGACCAAAAGTCATGAACACAAGCTGCGGCAAGAACTACTCTCTATAGTAGCCAACCACCAAACCAAAGACCCATACAAGAATCCATTACAGACAAGAAACAAAAACAAATCTACCCGGAAGGTATCCAGAATAGCCGGAAGCCAATGCATTTGACCCAGTGAACGGCTCCACCTGCGTAGGGACGAAAGGAGGAAGGGTTAATTTCCAACCCTTGAAGAAAAGCGGGAAACAGAGAAATTGAAAGGGAAATGCAGAGAGCATGAGCAAGAAATCATACCTGAAGGTGAGCCACGACTGCAAAGCAAAACCCTCGAACGAACGAACCCTACTGACAGAGGAGCCGAACCATTAGAGTCTAAATAAGTTGTGGTAAAGAAATTTGGCAAGGAACGAGAGCTTACCAGTTGAAATAGCCGAGAGCCGAACAGGGCAAGCCGCAAAATCCATCCAACTTGGAGGCTGACGAACCAAGAATGCAACCAGAAATGCCATTAACTTATAATGCTCAAATAACCATGGACTCTTGAGAGAAACGAACAGGCAACACCGTGACAAACAACAACACCAGTGGGAAGCACCAAATGACAGAGGAACAAACATACAAATGATACAGTAGCGAACTTACCAAAGCGACACCAGACCGTCGAGGCATACAAGCCGGACCTGGAGCAACAGAACCGCAACCAAATGTTTGCCATACAGTTAACCGAGCTGGCAGAGACCGCATTGTGTTTTCACCGCAGACAATACAACGAATACAAAGGAAAAATCACAGAGACTGTAGAGCTAAAATACCAAGTAACAATAATAACCCAAAGGGCGCGAACAGGGTAAAACCCAAGCGAGAACTTTCCAGGATCCCGAGAAGGAACAGCTGTCCACTGATAAGACCAGCCCAGTACATGCCAAGTTGATTGTAAATCAAACTGAAATTAATACCAAATCAATTGTATATTGTCTGGTTCATAGAAGTGTTACACATCAGCTTAGGAGTGGCGGGACCACGTGGGCTGGCCCCATCAAGTGGTATCAGAGCAGCGTTTTGAGGAAGTAGAGGAAGATGGAAGTACAAAGACGAGGACGTGGAAGAGGTGCACGTAGAGGAGCAAATGAAGGATTGAGAGAACAGCTGAGAATCCTTACAACTCACTTAGAAGCAGTAGAGGCGAGTAGGCGACGAGACCCAGAACTTGGGGATGACAGTGAAGACGAGGCAGCAACTGTTACAGATGGGTCAGAGGAAGAAGCCCCAGAGTTGAGGCTGTTGCGATCAGTTCTGTTAGCCAGCAGCAAGCCCAAACCGGAGATCCCTAATTATGATGGTAGTCTGTCCGCGGATGTCTTGTTGGATTGGGTGAGTGAATTAGACAAATATTTTGAAAATGAGGAGATCAGTGAGGACAAAAGAATTAGATTTGCTATGACCAAGTTAAAAGGACACGCTGCCCTATGGTGGGATAGTGTCCAAGCGGACAGAAGGCGAATGAACAAATTGCCGATAAGAAAATGGCCAAGGATGGTGGCAAAACTTAAGGGTAGGTTTTTGCCTAAAGACTACCAGGTTGAACTTTATCGGCGAGTACAGAATTTAAGGCAGAAAGGTATGACTATACAAGAATACACAGAAGAATTTTATCGTGTAAATTTACGTGCTGGTTATATAGAGGATACTCCCGAAAAAATAACAAGGTACGTGAATGGCTTAAGAATGGAAATATTGGACGAGATTAGCATTCTCTCTCCCCGAAGTGTTGAGGAAGCCTTTCAAAGTGCTGTAAAGGCGGAGGAAAAAATCAACATGAGATAGAACAACAGGAGAGGGAGAGGAAATGGCAGAGGACGAGGACAGCCCTATGGAAGAGGGAGAACTGCCGCAAACAGCAAGGAAGGCAGCAATAGAGCTTCAGGGACAGCAGAGAAAGGAGAAAGCACCAGAGGATGTCGGCCATATCAGCAGGGACGAGGAAATGGCCGCAGAAGAGGGACTAATGTCCAGTGCTACAGGTGCCATAAGTGGGGGCACAGATCCTTCGAATGCCAAGAAGCTGAGCATACGGGCCACAGGGGAACACTTGTTTCACAGCCTGAGGAAGCTGAAGCACAATCCCGGGAGGTAGAAAATATGGCAAAAACAGGGGAAGCTTTAATTTTAAATAAAGTGTTGTTGAAACCAGCCAAGGAGGTGGCTGAATAGACCCACCAAAAAGCATTGTTCCGAACAGTTTGCAAATCACTTGGAAAGTGTTGTAAATTGATAATAGACAGCGAAAGTACAGACAATTTGGTTGCCACCGAAATGGTGGAAAAGCTGGGACTGAAGCGACTTAAACACCCCACACCTTACAGGGTGTCGTGGCTACAGAAAGGCCACCAGTATTAGTTGATGAACAGTGTGAAGTTGAATTTCGCATTGGCAAATATCACGACATGGTGGTCTGTGATATTATGCCAATGGACGTGTGCCATATACTGCTAGGGAGACTGTGGCAGTCTGATCGAAAGGTGACACACGATGGGAAGACAAATTGTTATAAATTTGTGAAAGATGGGATCAAACATACACTTGTACCCGTCAAGGAAGAGGATGCAGTGGAACCGAGTGGAACAAAGGCACTATTAATTGGAGGAAAACAGTTTGTGAAGAAGATGGAGGAAAATGAGGTCAATTATGCAATTGTGAGGAGGACGAAACCGATGTTGCTGAACACAGAAAAATCAGAACTGCCTAAAGAAATTCAGGAGCTGTTGAAAGAATTTCAAGACATTGTGGTTGATGATTTACCTGATAAATTGCCTCCCAAGAGGAGTATCAGCCATCACATTGACTTTATACCGGGAGCAAGCTTGCCAAACAAGGCTGCATACAGGATGAGTCCGAAAGACAATGAAGAAGTTCGCAAACAAGTGCAGGAGTTGCTGGATAAGGGACTGATCAAAGAAAGTTTGAGCCCCTGTGCAGTACCAATAGTACTTGCACCTAAGAAGGGTGGAGAATGGCGAATGTGTAAAGATTCGCGGGCTATTAACAAAATCACTATTCGATACAGATTTCCCTTGCCCAGGATGGATGACATGATGCACTGTCTTAGTGGGGCAGCTTATTTTACAAAAATGGATCTGAAGAGTGGATATCATCAGATCAGGATTAGGGAAGGAGATGAGTGGAAGACAGCATTTAAAACCAATGAGGGACTGTACGAATGGCTGGTCATGCCATTTGGATTAAGCAACGCTCCTAGTACCTTCATGAGATTGATGAACGAGATGTTAAAGGAATTTATTGGCAAGTTCGTGATAGTTTATCTTGATGATATCTTGATCTTCAGCAGAACGAAGGGGGAACATCTTCAACATGTTCGAAGGGTGTTAGAGAAGATACAGTAGAACAAACTGCTGATAAACTTGAATAAATGCACTTTCCTGCAGAAGGAGCTGGTCTATTTGGGATTTGTGGTTGCAGAAAATGAACTGAAAATGGACCCAGAAAAGATTGCAGCAATTATAAATTGGCCGTCACCAAAAAGCTTATTTGAGGTACGTAGTTTTCATGGACTGGCAAGTTTTTATCGGAAATTTATTAAAAATTTCAGTGAAATCTGCGCACCAATGTTAGAAACCATCAAAAAGGCAAGTCAACCTTTTTGCTGGACCAAGGCGGCAGAAGACAGTTTTCAGCATTTGAAGCGGAAGATCACGGAGAGGCCAATCTTGAGACTGCCCGACTTTAATAAACTTTTCCAGGTTCAATGTGACGTGAGTGGAACAGCTATTGGCGTTGTGCTCAGTCAAGAAGACAGACCAGTGGCGTTTTTTAGTGAAAAACTAAATGAGAGTCGACAGAAATATTCCTCATATGACAAGGAATTTTATGCAGTGGTCCAAGCTTTGAAACATTGGAGACACTACCTACTGGGCAGTGAATTCGTTTTGTTCTCTGATAATTCGGCATTACAATATGTAATGCAGCAGCACAAGTTAAACCATAAGCACGCCAAGTGGGTAGAATATTTGTAGAGTTTTACTTTTGTGTTAAAACACATAAGTGGGCAAGCCAACAAAGTGGCAAATGATTTGAGCAGGAGAGCCTTGCTCCTACAGGAAAGCAGCATACAGGTGATGGGATTCGAACATCTGAAAGATTTGTATCAGACAGACACAGATTTCAAGGAAGCTTTTGAAGCCTACCAAAATCCCGTATTGAGAAACGCAAGCCCATGGTTAGACTATAATTTACAGGAAGGATTATTGTTCTGAGGTGGGCAGTTATGTATCCCGAATTGTTCAATGAGGGAGAATATAGTATGGAAGAATCATAGTGGTGGATTAACGGGACATTTTGAAATCAACAAAACTTTGGAGCAACTCGGACATTTTTATTATTGGCCTAAAATGAACAGGGATGTACAAAGATTGGTAAACCGGTGTAAAGGCTGCCAACTGTCCAAGGGACACAGTCAGAATACTGGACTTTACACACCACTACCCGTTCCAAGCAGGCCATGGGATTCGGTCAGCATTGACTTTGTTCTCGGACTACCTAGAACACAGCAGGGGTATGATTCGGTAGTGGTGGTGGTAGATAGATTTTCAAAAATGGCTCATTTTATTCCTTGTCGGAAAACTAGTGACGCCACGTATGTGGCACACCTGTTTTTCACGGAAGTTGTTAGATTACATGGCCTACCCAAAACTATCATTTCAGACAGGGACATAAAGTTCACAGGACACTTTTGGTGCACCCTGTGGAAAAAGTTGGGCACGCAGTTGAATTTCAGCTCTGTGTATCATCCGCAGACTGATGGACAAACGGAGGTGGTGAACAGGAGCTTGGGGAATTTATTACGGAGTTTGACTGGAGAAAATTCACGATTATGGGATCGAGCTCTTGCCCAAGCGGAATTCGCTTATAATGATTCACCCAATCGTAGCACCGGACTTAGCCCATTCCATATTTTGTATGGCATGCATCCTCGAGGAATACATGAACTGCGAGATTTGGGAAAGCTGGAATGGAGAAGCGCAGATGGGGAAGATTTTGCAGAAGCAATGAGCGAGCTCCATGAAAAAGTCAAACTAAGGTTGCAGGACAGCGTACAGAAATACAAGCAGCAAGCAGATTCAAAACGACGAGAGGTGCATTTTAATGTTGGAGACGAGGTCCTTGTGCATTTGCGCCGGGAACGGTTTCCTAAAGGCACATATAACAAGTTAAAATATAAGAAAATTGGTCCATGCAAGATCCTACGGAAATTTTCAGCCAACGCTTACGAGATTCAGCTGCCACCGGACATAGGCATATCACCTATTTTTAATGTGGCAGATCTGTTCCCATATAATGCCCAAGCAGATGAAGATAGTGCGGTACAGCCAGAACGGGACACCCAATTGGAAAGCAATTCTTGGAAGAAACAGTTACCTTCGGCCCGGACCCATGAGATTGAAGGGATCCGCAGCACCCAGGTAGCCAAGAAGACGCGCAGGAAGGAATATCTGCGTTACCTCGTCAAGTGGAGAGACCGTCCAATGGAGGACAGCTCGTGGCTTGACGCGGCACAGATTCAGAAGGCTGGTTATTTGGTGGAGGAACTCATGGAACGGAGCCATGAAATTTCTTTTACCCCGGAAGCCTGATGCAGGAGCATCTGGTTAACAGGGTGGAGATAGAAAGAAGGTTGGCATGGTTTCTGAGAAGGACAGAGAATATAGCTCGCAGAACGGACAGCATGTCTGTTTCGTCTTTATTTTTAATTATTTTTATTATTTGTTGTTTTTGGTTTCTGTTTAAAATGCCTAGAATACTGTAACGAATTCTAATTAGGAATAGTAACATTAGTTAGAATCATTAGTCGCTGAGCAGTTATTTACTATTGTAAAAACAGACAAAGGAAAACAAGGTAGCCATGAATAAAAGTCAAATAAGAAATAACTGATGTAACTGATAATTGAACAACTGACAGCAGTTATCGAACTGCCTGAGAACCATGTACAAAAACGAGGGAAAGCAAGCCCATAGGGGTTTCAGCAGTGAAAAGTGAAAAGAAAGAATAGAAATAAAGATATACATCTTGTTTTTTTTCCCAATGCACAAACAACTCTTACGTGCGTCCTCAAAAAGAAATAGAGACTGTACAATTCCATGTTGTGCCTACATTTTATTTTTCTTTCATGTACAAAACCTATTACATGTTCTTGACAGACTTCGAACCAGCAGAAGGACAAACAACCAAACGGGAGGTGACACCGACCAGCACCGGTCACGAGTTATAGCGCCCAGACAAATACATTTACAAGGTATGCAAACGAAACTGAAGGCGATACAAGTTTTCTTTCCACATATAATTAACAAATCATCTCAGCATAAATACAAATATTAACAGTCCATCTCAGCATACAAATTAGTGTTCGACGCAGCTTCAACCCTACCTAGTTCACAAGCCTAGGGTTTTGACCAAAAGTCATGAACACAAGCCGCGGCAAGAACTACTCTCTACAGTAGCCAACCACCAAACCAAAGACCCATACAAGAATCCATTACAGACAAGAAACAAAAACAAATCTACCCGGAAGGTATCCAGAATAGACAGAAGCCAATGCATTTGACCCAGTGAACGGCTCCACCTGCATAGGGAGGAAAGGAGGAAGGGTTAATTTCCAACCCTTGAAGAAAAGCGGGAAACAAAGAAATTGAAAGGGAAATGCAGAGAGCATGAGCAAGAAATCATACCTGAAGGTGAGCCATGACTGCAAAGCAAAACCCTCGAACGAACGAACCCTGCTCACAGAGGAGTCGAACCATTAGAGTCTAAATAAGCTATGGTAAAGAAATTTGGTAGGGAACGAGAGCTTACCAGTTGAAATAGCCGAGAGCCGAACAGGGCAAGCCGCGAAATCCATCCAACTTGGAGGCTGACGAACCAAGAATGCAACTAGAAATGCCATTAACTTATAATGCTCAAATAACCATGGACTCTTGAGAGAAACAAACAGACAACACCGTGACAAACAACAACACCAGTGGGAAGCGCCAAACGACAGAGGAACAAACATACAAACGATACAATAACGAACTTACCAAAGCGACACCAGACCGTCGAGGCATACAAGCCGGACCTGGAGCAACGGAACCGCAACCAAACGTTTGCCATACAGTTAACCGAGCAGGCAGAGACCGCATTGTATTTTCACCGTAGACAATACAATGAATACAAAGGAAAAATCGCAGAGACTGTAGAGCTAAACTACCAAGTAACAATAATAACCCAAAGGGTGCGAACAGGGTAAAACCCAAGCGAGAACTTTCCAGGATCCCGAGAAGGGACAGTTGTCCACCGATAAGACCACCCCAGTACATGCCAAGTTGATTGTAAATCAAACTGAAATTAATACCAAATCAATCGTATACTGTCTGGTTCATAGAAGTGTTACACATCAGCTTAGGAGTGGCGGGACCACGTGGGCTGGCCCCATCACTTCCACTTATAATCACATGGGTAGAAGAACACTCTAGAAATAATTTAGGTAGTATACTATCAAAATATACACTAGAAAGATTTGTCAATGGTCTATTTTGCATTAATCCTATATGCTTTGAATTAATCATATATCTATTGAATTGCTTGAAAGTATCCTTAATCTATTAAGTTATGCACAAATGGAATCTTCACTTCTCTTTTTCACTCAACAACTCAATTACATGTAGATTGATTTATTTTATAAAATTACAATGGTCATTCCTGAATAGCTTATATGCATTAAGTGTTTTTCTACTAAAAATTCTAAAACAAACCCTAATCCATATGAAATTACATATGACTATGACCAATAAATCAACATTATCATGCCTTACCAAGATATATGGGAGGAATTCTCTATGTAAAAATCTTATTAATTCATTTATAGCATATACTTTCCCTTTAGCTATATATGGATACTGCATATGGAAATGACCAATGTAGTAGGGACTAGCATACCTTCCTCAAAGACGGCAAAAATTCTCCATTTAAATACCTTATTCATCCATTATGATAATAGCTAATTTTCCTTCACCAATATATGGATTATATGGAGAAACAAGTGTCAACATCTGAATCTTTACTCCAAGATTTAAGTGTTACAATGGCATCCTTAATTACATAATCACATTCTAGTAATAGCATGATCCGAACTTAAACACGAACGCAAAAAATTACAAATATAATCATAAACATAGAGATGCAACAGAAAAACACTTCATTTTGTTATTAGAAAAATATTGAACTATGCTTACAAACAGAATGGAAATAAGATAGCTTGGTCGATGGTAGCTTATCTCTGAGAAGAGATGTGGCGGCTACATGCCTCTGAATTGAGTTACAATGGGGCTCAAGGGTCTTTTTTATTATTGAACAATAAGAGAAAACCCTAAACAACCAAAACCCTAACCCAAGGAGATGTAACACCAAGAGTTTATGGGCCCCATAGGGGTTAGTTGGGCAGCCAACTTCCTAGGGTCGTAACTTGGTCATATTATCTCTGTTTGATGTGTATGATACCTCGTTGGAAAGATCTCTCTGAGGAATATAGCGCCAACATGACTGCTATGGAAATTATTGAGAAATTTTGTCAAAAAAACATCATTTAGGGCCTCAAAACGGCTCTAGAAGTTCAAGACCCGAAAAACTGCCAAAAATCGTAAAATGTGCTACAATTAAGGAAACTGAAAAATTGAAAGAAACAATGGTGAGGGTCCATGTGGAATAGGTGGGTGGCCACCAATATCCACCTAGATCATAGCACTAGTGAAAAACCTTTGGTGAGCTTGCAAGGAGAGAGGAGGAAGTATATAGAAGGAAAGAAAACCCACCAAACTTGAGTTATTCGAAGAGAAAAAGGAGAATAAAATGTATTAGGATGCACAAGGAAAATGTTAGTATGGTTTTAAAAGAAGACATAAAGGTGGAGGATATCTCAACTCTTGTGAATATCCTTCACTAGTAGGTTCATCAAGAAGAAATTACAAAATAATTGTTGCTCTTGTGAATGGAAAAGTCCTAATTAGGGCTAGTAGGGTACATTCCAAAGTTTCACATTCTCATTAGAGGATGGTTTGTCTTTTAATTTCTTATGGATATAAATGCAAAAATAAACTAGGCTAAATATGGTATTATGAACAATGTTACCAACGTAATGAGAACTATAACCTCAAAATGAGAACTCTAGCCCAAAATCCCCCTATGTTTGCGCAATAAACATGAAAAAACACTTTGAAATCGAAAAGTGGTGATGCTACATCACATTTTTGGGGTTGGGGGGGTGTGGGTGGGGGGGGGGATTAAAGATCCAACATTTTTCAGCCATATCATTCAAAACCAAAACTACGATTGTGGAAAACCTTAAAATTCTAACAATTTTCAACCATGGCGTTAAAGATCAAATAACATGACTCCGAAAAACCTTAAAATTCTAACGTTTTTCAACGATATAATTAAAATCAAAGACACATCAACAAAAAAACCTTAAAATTTCAACATTTTTCAACCATGGAATTATAAACCAAATATCATGACTAGAAAAAACTTAAAAATCAACATCTAAATCAAAGAGCAACTCTACCAAGAGAGATGTTTTTAAAGATTAAAAGTATAACTATTACGAGATCTTAGCCTATGACAACTTGATATATTTTCAATGGGGCACTAAAATTGCAATATTTTTAAATTATAGTTTATATAGTCATCATTAATGTACAAAAAATTAAGGTAATTTTAAAAACAAATTTTAAAATCATGCTTTCTGATGTACTCTGCAAATTTTAGGGTTTCTTTTGCATAGCCTTCTATGCTTGGCTCAGCAAGAGGGAGCTATGCCGCCTTCTTTAGCCACATTATTTCGGGAGTTCATAATTAGTTTGGATCTACTAGTATTCCTTGTCAATCTCTTAATCTTCAACGTCCTTTTCATAAAGCAGTTGAACAAAGTGAGGTTTTTGGTTTCACAACAAAGCCTCGGGTGGGTGCATCATGGTAAGATAGAAATCTAGGGCATTTTCTGCCAAAGGCAATGCAAGGTCCAAAATATGAAGTTAAATATTGTAAGATCAAATAATATATCCAATATATGTAGGATCACTAATGCAAGAAAATCCCAAATTTTCATACATCTTTAACTTCTCTACTTTTGCGATGTCAATGCACTATTGACATCAAGGTGTCCATACACCTTTAACCACTTATTGATCTGGTTCTCTGATCTTGCAATAAAACAAACACATAAAATATCCATGCATGAATTGAATTCTTCCCTTACTCAATTGCCTCAAATCCCATAATACAAATTGCTTCCTTCATATTATAAATTTCCACTATCTACCATTCATTTTGAATTCATACATTCAAATTTGAATTACACAATCAAACAGAGACAATCATATAATGAAAAATTCATGTCATTAACATAATCTATACATACACCTACTCAAAACTTCTTCTTCCTCTCTATGGCCCGATTTCACATTCATTTGGCCATCCTCTCTTTTCCTCACACTTGCTCTCTTTTTTATTTCCCGTAGGCTTATAATAGATAGAATTTAGAAACATCACATAGTTTTCTATATCATAAAATCACTCCATAAATCACTCATAAATCATATTTTTCTAAATCCTAAAATCACTCAATCTGTCCCTAGAATCTCTCATGCTTTACAAGGAATATTTTCTTTTAACATATCAACAAAATATTACCTATCGAAACAAATTCTACACTCATGACACATTCACTTATATTTCCTAGAAAAAAACAACTCAATACAATATAAACATAGAAGAATATGAATTATTCTTTAAATTTCAAGACTCCCCTTTGGAACTTTGTCCTCCAAAGGCTTGATGGTTTAGAAGCTCTAATGCTCCTGCATCAGACTCCCAAACTAGAAAAATTAAAGACCTCCTAGTCATAAACTTTTTATGTAAAAATTATCCTAGATCTCAAACCTTATGTTGTAGTTGATCATTTGTTTCTTTACGTTGTTGTCTTTCTCCTTCTATAGTTGTCCTCAATTCTTTGGGCCTCCAAATTCTATTCTAGAGTTTTCCTCTTATCTTTTTGATGCACTCTTGTACATTCATTTTTTTTTTCTATTGAATTCCCTCTTCACATCGATATGCCTTCTCTTAGGCATCCTCCTCATCAACATCCATAGCCTGTCAATTTCATTGTCCAAGTTTTTCCTTAGTTCAAACTAACTATCCATTTCCACTTGTTGCATATCCTCCTCTGATATAAGAGTTACAAGGCTCTTACTAAACTCTTATTTAAATATCTCCTTTATGATTTTTTGATCATATTCTGCAACTTCCTTCTCACTATTTTCTTTCGAGACAAATTTTTATTTTCATACTAGTCTATCCTCTTGTTGATACATGATATTTCTTGTTGAAATGTGTTGTTGCGGTTATCCATCCACTGTTTCATCTTCTCCTCATATATGCCATTATTGTAAGACATTTTGACTTTTTCCCTAAAATAAATTAAGTCTAAAAACTTTCTATAGTTTTCATCACATGTATCTCATGCTAACCGATTCTCTAAAAATCCCATTTCATCTTCAAAATTTTCAAACATTAAATCAAAATGTTTACTTGAGGTTTGATCTCATATTTAAGAAATAACTTAGCTTCTATTTCTTTCATTTACAATCCCCTGTTCATCTTTACTTTCTATGCCTTCATCCTCATAATTAATTTGTAAATTAAAATTTACCTTAGCTTAGCGTCCTCAAATGTTGTAAACACATCCTCATGGATAGGCATTCATGAACATTCCTCCTCTTTGGTCATAATTTCCTATTTAGATTAAGATCCTCATAGAAACTTTTCCAACAACTCTAACTCCTCATTACGATTCTTGGGCATTTCATCAGATTGCTTCTCCTCATTTATGTTCTCCCTTTGGATATCTCCATGAGCCAACTTTCTCCCGCTCTCTTAACAAAGAGGTTCTTGCAATTGTCCTCCAGTAATTGCATTACACAACTATGTATGGGTCTCCATTTGTTTATCCTTATGAGACAATGTGGCCTCATCTTCCTTCATCTTTGTGAAAAATTCAAATGATTGTCTTTCTTCTGCTAAACCTGCAATCATAGATAAGTTGTTAGTTTAAAAAACACAAGAATTTCTAGCCTCATTTGATGCCTTTGTAATCAAATATTACTCATGTTTCTTTTATCTCTCCACATAGTTCATGAGACTCTCAATAAGTATCTTTTCATAATCATCTCCAACAAATGAGCCTTGCTCTGGATCATAAAATTGAACTCCCCCTGTCATGAACCTCTACTTAAGCTCAAATTTCCTCAACTTCTCAATCCTTAACTAGGAATCCATCATTTTCGTCAATTTCACCTGCAACAAATTCCACTTAACTCTCTTCTATAGAGTCCATATATACCTTTTGTTTTCCTCACCTTATTGTAGAAGTTACATCATCACATATAGTTGTACTTTCATGGAAGTTATTTCTCTATCAAATTTATAATGCTTTGATTTCCAATGGCTTCCCTCTAAACCTTTATTATGACCATCAATAGTCATACTTCTATTTTCTCTATGAGCTTTCTCTTGCTCACCGTCAACTGCAGTGAAGCCTTCTCCATTAATTGTTAGTAAATACCTCACTAAGATTTCTCCTTAGCTCAACCTTTTGGTATTCTTAGGTTCTCTCCATTGGAACCTCCTCCTTCTAAGCACTCCTTGTTCTTTTGGGTCCTGCACTTATCTATCTCACCTCTTTGAGAACCTTGTATGTCCTATTTCTTCCAACTTTCAACTGGAATAGGTCCTTTTCCACAGCCTCCAAGAACATCACTTGTTCTTTGTTACAATCCCCTTAGTGTAATCATTTCCACCACTACTACCTGTAATCAACCAATCTCTTTCACAAATTAGCTGAAAATAAAAAGATCAAATTCTCTCTTGTCCAAGCTCTTTTGAACATGCATACTACTACTAAAATTTTCGCTAATCCTTTTATTGATTATGTTGTTGCATACTTCCATTTTTCTTCCTCATCCAAATAACATGCTTCTCCTTCAAATTTTCTTCTAAAAAAAATCTATTATACTTTCCTCCCAAAGTATATTTCTTTTCAAAGAACTTCAGTGTTCTTTCTCCAAGAGCTTAACACGCAAATATTAATTTCTTGTTAAAATCAAAGTAATCATATAAAAGCATTTCACCATTCCAATTTTACCAAACATGAACTCATGCAAGTTATACAAGCTCTATCTCTTCACTTCTTTTACCACAATTATTCTCTCAATTGTTGCTACATGTAAATTAACATTTAACGATGTTAATCAACCACATATATCTTCATTATTGGAATGCATCTGATCTACACTAGTTCACTTCACCACAGTTCTACACAACTTCTCATGTTGGAACTATTTTCTTTGTCTGCAAATCTTCTATAGCAGATTCCACTACCCTTCAACTACAAAAAAAAACCTACTTCTACTCCCAAATTATAAATTCCTTTCATATCCTCAAAGAACTTCAGTCTTCTTTATCAACCTTCCTTTTAGAGATTAATCCATGTAGTCATCAATCATCTATTACAATAAAAATTGCAAAGTAAAACAAATAAAATTCATTAGATTATCCAAACTTGAGGTGCTACAAGCTCTGAATCTACTCCAAAGAGCGTATCTCTGCTCCAATTTCCTTTCCCAAAGAGCACACCTGCTTTGATACCACTTAATGCAAGAAATATGAAATTTTCATGTCTTCAACTTCTCTACTTATGGGATGTCAATGCACTACTGACATCAAGGTTCCCATACACCTTTAACCACTTCTTGATCTGGTTCTATTATCCTACAATAAAAAAACACACAAAATATCCACACATGTGTCCAATTCTTCCCTTAATCAATTGCTTCAAATCCCATAACAGGAATTTCTTCCTTCATATAATAGATTTCCACTATCTACCATCTGTTATCACTCTGATAATTCTTTTGAAGTAAAAAGAAAGAAAAACCAAAGGTAACCACAAACCACTTTTGGAGATCAAGACCTAGCTTCCCTGATGCTCAGAGAGGGCTCTCTCTTTAAGATTTAACTTTGTTTTAGTTAAGATGATTTTAGGCTAGTTATTGTTTGCATTTGGGTTTTGCTTTGAAAATTTGGTGGTGGGATCACTTTACTTAGATGGATAGAGTTTTCGCTTATTCCATTGGGCTATGGAGTCATATGCCTCATAAACAAGAGTGGATTGGGTTCTAAAAACAGTGTCTACAAGGCAAGGTAGATAAGTTACTGCATATCTCAGAGGCTAAATGGTGAATGGCTTCAAATCGGATCCAGGGAACAATTAAGGGTTCCCTAGGCTGGACTTTGGAAGATATAAAAGAAGTCAACTGGGATAGGAGAGCAATGAAGGATTCCCAGATCCAGGTATCAGAAGAAAACATGTAAATAAATTACTGTGCAAAACATAGTGTAATTAAACAAGTTATGTATGATATTTCCAGTTAATTTATTTAGATTTTAAAACACATTTAAGATTATGAAAACACAAAAGAAAAGTAACACAATCACACAAAGAAAGTACTTCACTACAAATGGCTCATCTCATGAATCCTGTAGTGAAATGCCTTTATTACTTGCTCCAGTCTGTTGACTTGAAAATAGTACAATCACCCTTAGGTTCAAGATCATAATAAAATAATCCACCCTAATACTTCAAATTTTGAAGTATTTATACAAAAAGTTTATTACAAAATATCTAAAACTAATTTGAGATTTAATCTAAGAAAAGGAAAATATTTTCTTGCAAGAAGATAGAGATAGCTATTGAACTGTTTCATGGTGTCCCTGTTATTTTGGTTATGTTGGTTGTTATGCTTTGATTTTTAGCCCTTTATGCTGACAAGCTATTTGGCTTTCACGCTGGATAGTCTGTTTGACTTTCATCTTTCATATGATATTGTTTCACCTGATACACTTGGACTATGCTGACCTGTCTTCATCCTTTTACCATGCTCATTTACTTTTTACTGTACAATTATAATTTACTATTTATAATTAACTGTGTTTTTACTACAGTAAATCATTCAGTTTTTGCCATGTTTCTTCATCTAGTAATTGGATGTTGAGCATTTTCCTATATATGTCATCAACCTCTATATATTTTGCAAAAGTAGGCTTATTGATAAATAAGTGTTTCACCTCATGCTGGAGGTAAAACATATTTTTAAAAGTCTGGTATAATACTCTGCCAGTTGGTATACCACTCATTGGTGGGGTATTTTCCTGTTCTTTGGCCACTTCCCTGATCTTCTTGTTGCAGTCCTCATGTGTCATCAGTTTATCATTTATGACTAAGGGACTAAGTAGTCCCTTTTCTCTCAAAAGCTCAAACTTGGTCATAAACCTATCAATGGCTAGTTGTGTGGTTTGACACTTATCTTCTAAATTTAACATTAAATTTCTCTTAGCTAGGACCCTCTTGACTTCCAAAATGGTACCTGTCCTGTCAGGTATGTCAAGTTATTGTAGCTCATATTTGTTCTTGGAGTTGAGGAATTGAATAATTCTCACTACTTCCTCTGGCATTTCTCCAAGTTCTTCTTTGACCTTCTGGATGACTTCTGTAGCCTGTTTGATCAAATCTATCTGCTCAAAAATGACCTGGATAGATGACCAAATATCATTGACAGAGTCAATGATATTGACCCATAATAATTTCTTGTCCTTTCCCAAAGGCTTACTCAGTGTTAACTCTTTCTCTAGGCTTTTCACTCTTTCATTCATTCTAGTAGCCTTCTGTTGTTCTTCCTTATGCATGATCTGGGCTAACCTGCAATCTGTCTCTAGGCTAGTAAGCTTTTATTTTAACTTGTTCATCTCACTGGTCTGAGTGGACATTTCCTACATTGCCTTGACTAGCCTGTTTGCTTCATCATCTGTGGTACCTGTTGTTGTTGATGTCATTGCTGATGTAGTTGTTGTTGTTGCTGGCAATGCAGTGGCCATTGGACCAGTGGGAGCTAATGTCGATGCCAATGTGGAAGGCACAGTTGTGGCCACTGTAGGAATGACAGTTGGAGGAGCATTGTCTAGACTAGCTTGTTTGAGCTGGATCAAGCAATCTAGTTCCTTTTCCATTTCCTTCAACTGGTCATTAAGTTGCAGCACCAAGTCCATCATCTCCTCATGATTTGTTTGGCTTTCTAGGACTTCTTTTGTTTGAGGGTGTTGTGACTGAGGCAACTTGAGTTGTTTCTTAAGGGCTACAATGTCTTCATTTTTCTTCTTAATCAATTGTTCAGCAGCCCCTTTTGGTCATGGCCTAGCTCAATAATCAAGACTTCTAAGGATTTGATCCTTGTGTCTTTGGTGCTAGAAGATGCTTTTTCCAGTTTTTATTGGGCTATCACATTATCCAATGAGTCCTTGAGCTTGAGTGTTGTCATTGCTTTTGATGTAAGGGTGGAGTAGATCATCTCTCCAGCCTGCGTGTGAAATTCTATTGGATCTATGGGATGCACATCCCTAGCTAAGACCCCAAAGTTGCTCTTTTTGTAGTCTACAGTGGTTTTAGGCTGCTATATAGTATGTTGTAGGAAAGACACTTGCATTTCACCTTCTTTGATGTCAAAGGCTAACATCAATCGGCTCTGGTTTGGAGGTTTCATCTACATGTACTTGGCATAAGTGTCTGCCTTGAGCTTCTCATTCCTCATTTTGATCTCCTTGAACCTTTCCTTGATATTTGCTTCCTTGTCAGTTGGCCTGACAAAGGAAGACACCTCCACACTCTTCTATCTCTATATAATCTGGGTGTTTGAAGAGGAGGGTTGTTGTGTTTTTGCTGATGCAACAGTCTCAATTGTTTGTCTACTCCTTTGCCCCATTGCATTAGTATCAATCATTTTTGCTAATGCAATGTGTTCTTCCTGTTCAGACAGAGGAGTTAGTTTGGGCCTTTTGCTTAATTGGAACTACTAACCAGTGGCGTCCATAGTAGAGCTTAAAGCTTCCTCCCTATTTCTTTTGGGATTATTTTCCTCATTGGCAAGAGTCTAAATGATGGGAGGGATATTCATTGCCTCTCCCAACTCTAGGACTTGCAAGAAAGAGCTTTGGTCAAATTGTTTCTCTAAGTCAATCATGGTGTTTTCCACATCCACCACTGTGTTGTCCTTATCTATCAATGTGTTCTCTACCCATTCTAACTGATTAACATATTGTTCAATGTCAGGCATGGGGTAGTGGATGTAAGGTCCTAGCTTGACCTTTTGTCTGAGTTTTCTTATAACCCCGTGAGGGTCATAATGCCAAATGAAACTATTCTTGAATTTGAATTGTTGGAGTATCTTATCAGGCATAGCCTCTCTGGTGTTGCAGATGAAAGGACCCATTTGGTTTTTCATTTTAAACTGTGTTTTCTTCCTAGCAGCTAGGAAGTGGACCTCATCCACACCTATCATTTGCCTGAAGTATTCCAGGGAAAATAATCTCATTGGAAGATACTTAGGCAATTTGTAGGGGGTTAATTCACAACCATATATCCTAATTTCAGTATGATTCTGGTAGAGGTACCAGTCTCCTACTATGTTATTCTTTGCCAGTTACAATACTCTCTTGATCTCAGTATTGATTCTAGGTTGAGTGCTAGAAGTCAGCATGTTCATGACGGGGTGAACAAAACAATCTATGAAGTCTTTGTATGTGAATGTTGTGTTATACCTCTGGACCAAGGGTGTCCAGTAGATGACTGATCTTTCCTTTCCCCTGGTATCTATTTTCTGAATCTTCATTAGGAACTTGTCTATTTGATAATACAGGAACATATGAAACAACACTGAAGAGTATTTGAAGACTCTTTTAGTGGGCAATCTAGTGAATTATTCATGCATTATGTCTGCAATGAACTGGGCATAATCATACATAATGGCAGGACGGTGACCTGGAGTGAAAATGGACAAGAAGGCCATGACTAGATCATCCACAAATTCATCTTATGTGAATCCTAGGGTGCATGAGATCGTGGAGATTATTCTCCTGCCAGTCTCTAAAAAAAAAAAAATAGCAAAAAAATAGGGTGGAATGTCCTTAGGAGTATGGTGCTCGTCAATGATGAAATTTTGAAAAATTTGTTTGATCTTAGCTGGGTTCAATGTGGTGTATAGGTCCAATAGGTGTGCAATGGACCAAGGAGTCAAATTGTGGTTGGGCTGGATTTGAAGCATCTGCTTGATGGATTCAATAGTAATTGAAAACAAGAAATCCTAGTTTGGGACAATTATAGCCCTTTGGCTAGGTATGTAACATGCATGGCAGAAATGTACAATGTTTGGGAATGGATGGGCTTCTGGGAATGCATAATTGGGTAGATTTGAGTCCCAAAGGTGGATATCATCTACTTTGTTCAGGAATCTATCCTTGGCCCAGCAATGGATTCTCAGAAGGTTGTCTTGGGTGATTTTGTCTTTGATTTGAAAATCCCTCTCTACCAGAGCTAGGTGGTCAATGTCTAAGTGAGGGGTTGTCACTATTCTGACATCCAGAGAGGTTGGGGCAGCCATTTCAGTGATATACTGTGGAAAATTGGGCTTTATATGGCTTTGGGAGTGAAACTTGAGTAATTGAACAACCAGGGTAGGGTACGAGTAGGTTGCAGGTTGGGGTTCTGGTACTTTGGGAATGGTAGAGTCTCAATATAAATTGAAATTAATTAAATTCTTTCAATTATTTTAAGAATTTAATATTTTTTCATTAAAGAGGGGGCAATTCTGGCTTTTTGCTTAAAAACCTGGAATTTACAGTCGAAGTTGCAACTCGTTTTCAACTGGGGTTTGCAGAGGGATTTGGCAGCTAGGATGGTGTGTAGTGGTGGCGTCGAAAGGCTCTGATGGTTGATAGTTGGTCGTAGGAGTTCAGAAGGTGCAGGTGCTTCAAAGGTTCAGCAGAGCGATTCGAGCAAAAAAGGGTGAAAATGGGGGTCAGAAGGCTTTTAACTGCAAAAGGTTGGAAAAATGGCGGGGAAATTATGTTTTATGAACAGTGCTAGTTTTTATTTTGGCGGGGAGGTGTTTTTGGAGGCCTTCGCACCGCTTATTGGGGTCGGGTGGTATTTTTCTAGGGGAACGTGATCTATGCTAGAGGCCGACATGTAGGTAAATGGGCCTCGAGCAAAAACACCCATATCGCATGCTCTAGGGCCGTTAAAGGTCGGACATCGCACGAGCGCGATATGGGCAATGGCCGTTGGATCTGGGGGTGGATGATCAGACGGCCATCGCGTGGGAAAGTTGGATTGTCAGGTGATTGGGCGAAGTCTAGCGAGACCCATGGTTTTTAATTATTGTTTAGAGTAATTAACACATGCTTAACCGCAGATTTAATTACACTGTGGATTCTTTTGGGTAGCGGGGTTAGTTTACCTCACCAAGGTGGCGGGTTAAACTCAAGTTTAGTCGGGAAATGGTTAAGTGGCAGAGTTAGTGAAGCGGGGGGGTTTAGAGTTAGGATAAAGGGTTTAGAGGGGTTTTTGGGTAATTAATGAAGGGAAAACACGATTTTAAAGGGGGGAATGGGTTTCACACTTAGGGGAATGGATTTTAGGAATATTTAATTAGGGAAATGTGTGAAACTAAGGGGTAGGAGTAAAAATGAGGGGGAAGGGGTTTTCATAAGTCATGAAGGGGTAAAAGGGAAATTAGTGAGTATATAGTGGGAGTGAAATGTAATGAAGGAGGAGTTAGGCAAATTAGCTTATGAGCATGCTTTTTTTATTGATAACTACTCCTGCACACTTGAAACACATAGTTAAGCATGATAGTAGTGCTTATGCTCCAAATGACTTGTATTTCTGCAACCTTTCTTTACTTACCCTTTTACCTACCCTAACATTTTTTCTTCACTTTGGTGGGTGCACTTAAGCTAGCAAACCCTTTTCTTTCCTTTTCTTTTATAAAACCAATTATCTACTTCTAACCTTATATCTTTAAAGGGCTCAGATTAAACTGATGAGCTCCTTTTATTTCTCTACCTATCTAATGATCTGCCAAGATTAAATTGTTTGGTCAGATTTTATTCTCTAACTATAAACATGAAATTCAAAGCATGAAGTAGTCAAGATTAAGCAGTTTGACTATCATGGGTTGTGGCATATATGACAAGCTGCACACAACCATTATTTTTTTTTTTAACAATGTCGGGTACTTTTGATATTATAAAATCAGAAACTTAATGCAAATACATAGGATTCCTGAGTTATGGCAGAGAGGAGCAAAATTGGGTACGCAGACCCTTTAACCTCTTTGCTGCCCAAAATGCTGAAATTAAACAAACAACGGCTATATTGCCTTACATATGTCCCACAGAGTAGGCAAAATTTACAGGTCATAGGGAGTTTTCTGAGTAACAGAGATGTCGGGGAGAGGATCTCTTCTGGCGCCGCTAGCCTTCGTGGATGCCTCAGCTTGAAAACTTTGAGTGACGGCGCGGATTTGCTCTATGGCCTCCTCCATGTGGCTGCATCTACCCTGCAAGTTTTCAATTTCCACCTTTTGTTTTTCAAGTTTCTTTCTCTTTGATCTCGAATCAGATTCGTAATCCTCCTTCAATTCCTGGAGCTTGCTCCTAAGCCTGTTAATCATGAAAGTGTGGGTCTTGCACATTGTGCAGTCCTTGTTAAAAAGCCCATCAATGTTGATGGCTGGTTCAGGAGGGTTCTGCTGGGCTGGCTGATCTGCCATTGAGGTTGGAGGGAGCAGCGAGACAGAGCAGAGGGGAGAAGGCTTGGAGATGAAGGGCCTGGGAAGAAAAGACTGATAAAGAGGGAGCAAAGGGCGCAGGAGAGAAAGGGGAGGCATCCAAATTCTGTAGCTGTAAAACAAAATCAAGTCAGTGAGAAAAGAGAACTCAGGACTGAAACGAAAGTTTACCAGCAGCGTGGGCCTCAACTTTGTCTTTCTGTTGCTGGAGTCGAGGAGCAGAGACCACTTCGATCTGTGGAGGGCAGAAACCCGATACGTGGGCTTGCTGGAGTTCTTTAAAGAGTCTCTTGAGAGAGAGCTGAGAGCCACGAAAGAGCAGGGGGGAAGGAGGCCCCTACGCTGAGGAAACGCCTTGGACCCCTTGAGACCCCTGAGACAGTGAATGGCGCTGCGCGTGGAGATAAGGAGCTCCTGATTTACTTCGAAACTCCTGAAGGAGGTGATATCACTTGCTGTCTGAGGCTCGGTGCAGACATGAGGAGGGGGGCTCGAATCAATGCTGAGGACTTTGGTAAAGGGAGAGTGGGTATAAATGGAGCAGGTGAGGCGCTGCCCGGTCGAGGTTTTCCTTTCAGCAATCGAGGAGGGGACTGGGAGCGGATTTGGGGAGAGATCCTCCTGAGAGTGGAGGTGACAGAAACCAGCAAGATCAGGATCGCGATCACGAGAAGGGGAGGGAGAAAGGACGCGTAGGACGAGGGAAGTGAAAGAAGGCGGCTGCGCGTGAAGGGATGAGAGATCGAGGGTTGGGAAGGCACTAATTACAGGGAGGACTGAAATCATTTTGTTAACTTTAGAGTTCTGACCTGATGGCTCTGATGGGAGAGAGGACTTATGGAATGACTCTGTCAGTAATACAATCATTGATGCAGACCTGACCCTGTTTTAATTTGACAGCCCTGTTAGCAAGGAAATCTGCCTCAGCATTGTGCTCTCTGAGAACGTGCCTGAATGTGGTTTCTCCCAGGTCGCTTAGGTTGTCCATTATCCTGGTTCTGGTGTTGTTTAGTCCTTCCTTGGTGAATTTGTTCCCTGTAATCATAGAGGAAATTATAATGGAAGAGTCCCCTATGATGATAGCGTTCCTCAGGCCCTTTTCCAGGAGAATATTGGTGCCCATGAGTAGGCTGTAGGCTTCTACTGAATTATTTGTAGCTTCCCCAAGTCCCCATTCGTAACTGTTGATAAGAGTTCCATGTTGGTCTTTAACTACACCTCCTGCGCCTGCAGCGCCAGGGTTATGCTTTGATGCTCCATCGAAAAAGAGGGTGGGGCGGTTTTGAGCACTGATCCATTGGTGGATTTCTTCTGTGGTTCCCCTGAGCTTCCAGGGAGTTTGTTTCTTGTAGGCTTTACTTTTGGGCGGAGGGTTGTGGGAGTGGCTGATTTTAAACTTGCTGTACCATTCTTTTTCCTCTTGAGTCCAATTCACCTGATCAGGGGTGGCAATGTAGTTCGCGCTGATTGTTTCAGAGATGCTGGCCATCGTTTTTGCTGTGATTGTGCCCATTCTTGGTTGGACATTGTTGAAGATGAAGCTGTTCCTGGCGAGCCAAAGATTCCAACAGAGGGTGGCAAGGATGCATTTCCAGATTCTAATTAAATTAGTTTTGCCACTTCTTTGGTGAGGGTAATCTTTTTTCCAATTCTTCTGGAGGGAGTGGACCTGATCATATCTTCCCCTTGCTTCCAATGGACTGGTGAGCTGTTTCCAACAGTTCTGAACCCATGGACAGAGGAGAAAAGAGTGTTGGATTGTCTCTTCCTCCGCTTTGCAGAAGCAGCAGATCGAAGGGCCTTGAATGCCTCTTTTCCTCAGATTTTCTGCGGTAAGGATTCTTCCTTTAAGAAGGGTCCAGTTGAAGTGTTTGACTTTAGGGATGCATTCAGATTTCCAGGTAGCTGTGTGGAGGTTCCAGTTGGGAGATGGGTTGCTATTCTGGAGGGATTTGTATCCCTCCTTGACTGAGAAAGACCCTCCACAAGGATCCCAAATGTAAGAGTCTTCTGCTTCTCTATTGACTGGTGTTGCTCCTGAGAGAGATGACTTTAGCTTGAGCCAGAGATCTTCAAGGTCTTGAGGGAGATGCAACTCTTTCCAATCTCTCCATTTGTTGTGGTTCCAAGAGGAGATGTCAAAAAGAGTATTTAGCCTTCTAGCTTCCATCCAAGTCTAAAGAGGCCTTAACTCAAGTTGGAGGTTCCTTGGATTAGTATTCATAATCCTATCCACCCAAATTTTGGTATCCTTCCCATTACCCGGGTGCTTGGACACATTTTCCCTGAAATGAGGCAGAACTTTTTTAATTAAGCGCCAGACTGAAGTGCAAGGTCTATCGATTATAGGCTCATTGAGAATGTTAGAGCTTGGACCGCTGAGGTATTTTCTTTTTACAGCCTCCACCCACCAAGATCCCTTGCTTGAGATAAGCTTCCATATCAGTTTTAGCCCCATGGCCTGGTTGGAGAAGCTAGGGATTTTTATAGAAAGACCTCCTTTATCATAAGGAAGGGAAACCTGCCCCCAGTTAACTAGGCTGAACTTTTTAGTGTCCTGTTTTCCTCCCTGCCAGAGGAAGCTGCGCATTATGAGTTCCATGTGCTTATGGATGCTTGCTGGGGCCATCATCACAGCGTATTGATAGATTGGCAGTCCTGAAAGAACGGCCTTTATAAGGATAGTTCTGCCTGCTAGGTTTAGCCATGTGACTCCCCAGCTTTGTAGAAGGCCTCTCATTTTCTCTATGTGCTTTGTCCAAACTCCTGCTTTTATGTGTTCCTTTGCCAAAGGTAATCCCAAGTAGGAGAAAGAGCTCCAATTCCTTTGAAGAGGGATGTCGAAGATGTGGGATATACTTTGCTGGATTTGGGGAGGCACGTTCCAAGTATAGATTTTGCATTTTCTGTTGTTTAGCTTTCCTCTGAGGCCTGAAGGAAGGCGTCCAGGACTCTTTTGAATCTCCTTGCCATCAGGCTGGAAGCTCCCCCAATTAGGAGGGTATCATCTGCGAAAAGGGAATGGTTGATCTCCTTTAATCCTCTCTCAATGCTTACCCCCACTATCTCTCTCTTAAGGCGGAGGTCTTCAAGGTGAATGCTGAGGGTTTCAGCCATTATTATGAAGAGGAAAGGGGAAAGAGGGCATCCTTGCCTAAGGCCCCTGGTGCTTTTGAAGGAGTTGCCTGAGCGGCCGTTGATCAGAGGGGCAGTCCAAGGGTCAAAGATGCATCCTCTTATGATGTCAACTGCTTTAGGGGAGAAGCCAAATTTTCTCAGGGCTGCACTTAAGAAGGAGTGATCCACTCGATCAAAAGCGTTGGCCATATCCAATTTGATAATCATGCCTCGTTCTCCCTTGATGAGGCTACTGTGAATGGCTTCCTGAATGAGGATTACATTATCTATAATCTGTCTCTTGGGGACAAAGCCTCCCTGATTCTCAGAAATGATGGAGGGGAGGAGTTTCTTGAGCCTGTTGGCGATGATCTTTGTGATGGTCTTGTATGAGACATTACACAAAGAAATGGGGCGGAATCTGTCAAAAGATTTGGGATTGGCTTCCTTAGGTATCAGTGCAATGTGAGAGGATTTCGTGTAGTCTCCCACCTTATTTTTCCTGAATGCATTTTTCACCATTCTCACGAAGTCCTTTTTTATTATTTCCCAATGCTGTCTGTAGAAAGCAACCGTAAATCCATCCGGTCCCGGGGCCTTGTCTTGTTGCATACTGAAGATGGCTTCTCTAATTTCCTCTTCAGTGGGCTCTTGTTCAAGTTCTCTGTTGTGTTCCTCTTTGATTTTGCTTTCAATTGGACTTAGGAAGGCTGTGCTGTCCTGACGTTGAGGGTCTGCTGTAAGGAGAGCTTGGAAGTGATCGAGAGCTGCCTTTTTAATCTCTTCTTGATCCTGGAGGTCTCTCCCATTCACTTCTATTTTGTCGATCTGATTTCTTTCCCTTCTTGTCTTGACGTTGTTGTGGAAGAAGGAGGTGTTCTTGTCCCCTGCTTTCAGCCAAAGGCAGCGGGACTTTAATCTCTGCTCCTCTTCCTCAATACGGTTCTGCCTGTATAGCTCCATGAACATTCTCTTCTCCTTTTCAATGTCATCAGTTGTGGGCTGCATTTGCTCTTTCTCTTTGTGCCATCTTTCTATTTCTGAAAGAAGATTGGTTCTCCTCTTTCTCTCGGAGCTTGCCAGCTCTCTCGCCCACTTCTTAATGGCGGACTTTAGATGTTTTAATTTGGTTTCCCACACGTAGTGAGGTGAACCCAGAATTTCTTTAGCCCACTGATTTTGTACGAGGGCGCAGAATTCCTCGTAGCTGTCCCAATGCTTGTTATATTTAAAGGGCAGGGGGCCGAAATTTGATCCTTTCGACAGAGAGAGGGTCACTGCTTTGTGGTCTGAGGCTGATCCGTGAACTATGTAGCTTTTAATTGCCTGAAAATTGCTGGCCAACCTTTCATGTGTTAAAAATCTATCTAACCTTTCTTTGATGTTCTGGGAACCTGTTCTTTTATTGGACCAGGTGAATTTGCCATTAGATAGGGGGGTATCTATGAGATTGAAGAGCTGAATTATTGTTTCCAGTTGGTCTCTGAAAGGATCTGGGTGGAAGTTGCCTCCGAATTTTTCCTCCACCTGCCTTATTAGATTCATGTCACCCCCAATGATTATTTGACTGCTTTGAATGGAGGAGAGGTCTGCTTCAAGGCTGTTCCAACAGCTGGTTTTATCCCTGTAGTGGTTGGGTGCATAAATGTTGTATATGAAATAGACCTCTTGAGTGTTCTTGCTCCTTAAATCTGTTCTTACCCACCAATTGCAGAGCTGGTGGTTGCTGATTTCCCACTTGTTTTTGTTCCAAAGTGTGCCTATTCCCCCTGAGGCCCCATCTGAGCCTTTTGAGATGCCTGAGTAGTTTTTGAATCTTTGTATTTGCGAAGTGAAGTCCTGCTCGGTTGATTTGGTCTCTTGGATTAGGAAAATATCTGGCTGTTCCTGGGTCAGTAGATCCTTGAGTGCTTTTATCTTTAGGGAGGAACCCATTCCCCTACAATTCCAAGAGACCAAATTCATTATTTCCCCATTGTTGAGTGGAATCCTGCCTTCTCCTTGGCCTTCTCGCCATTTCCTTTTGGCTTGCCTAGAAAAGAATCCATGGGTTGCTGGGAACCGGTTGCCATCTCCTTGGCCGCTGCTTCGTCTCTTAGCTCTTTATTTGATTTTCTGCCAGCTTTTCTTGGAGGATCGGAAGGTTGGTTTGCTTCTCTTGTTTTGGTTCTAGTTTGAATCCTTTCAATGGTGGGAGAGGGGGAAAGAGGAGGGAAAGAGCTCGGCGAGGCGGGGCGGGGAGATTGAGGGGGAGAGGGAGGGACCTCTGCAGACAGAGATTCGAAGGGATTGATGGAGGGGGAAGTCTGAGGGGGGAGGGGGGGGAGGGGGAGAGGGGGGGGGAGGGAGGCTTGAAGATTGCGGGGCTGAGGAGTTGGAACCCGGATTGGGATTTTTTCGTTTCACTTGTTCCCAAGAACCTCCTGCATTTTCCTCATTCTGTTCCACATCTAAAACTTTTAGCTTACTACATCTATTGGCAAAATGGCCGTACTCGTGACATACCTTGCATTTAAACGGGAGTTGTTCGTAGTCCAGCTGCTGAATGTGCATCCATTGGTCCACCTTGAGTTTGATTGCTTCGGGTAGCCCTTTCCCCAGATCGACCTCGACGCAAATCCTTGCGCAGGCATGCATGTTCTCCCTTGGTTCTGATCTGTCGATGTATTTTCCGACTGCATTGCCAATGGCTTTGACGGATTCGTCTCCCCAGCAGTGGAGGGGAAGATGTGGCAGGTGCACCCAAACAGGGACTGCATTTGGAATGTCCATTTCCGGGTCGAAGTCCGGGGTCCATCTGTTCAGGTAGAGCCCTCTTGTGTCCATGAAGTAAGGGCCATTGCGAAAGATGAGGCTCTTGTCTTCCTTTGATTCGAATAGAAAGGTGAAAAAACCCCTTCCGCAGAACCTGATGGCGATCTTTCCTTGGATCATTGAACTCTAGTTTCGCTCCACCCATTTTTGCACCGTGCGGGGAGAAGGCCAAAGGCCTGTAAACTGACCGACGAGTCCTCTTTCAGATAAGGCTATTGTCGATTTTCTCGGGAGGGAAGGAGGTAAAATAACTTCAGGGATTTCATATAATTTCTTGATAAACTTCGAGAGGGAAGGACGGGGTCTGGGATCTGAAGGATTGGAGAGAAGCGAGGCAAAAGCTTCCTCAGGAGACTCAGAGGACAAGGGCTGGGAGGCGGAGCCTGCCATTGCAGGCTCGCCTGGAAGGAAGAGGGAGGGCGAGCCAACTTAAACAGCCAAGCCCCTAAGGAAGCAGGGGAAAGGGAGGGGCGCCCAATGCAAGTGTGGATCCGAGGGCGGAGAGCAGGCGCGAGGAGAGGTTGGAGCAGGGCTGCAGAGCCCCAGCAGGCCGCACACAACCATTATTTAAGACAGTAAAGGAAAGAGTAATGGCACTTGGACTTGCACACTTTCATGATCTGTTTTTTTGTTTGGGGTTCACATTTTTTCATTTTTTGTATTTTTTTATCTTTTCTTATTTTTCTTGTCCTTTGATATTTCTTTTATGACATACCCTCTTTATATTTTTTAATTTTAATATGGAAAACATTTGCAGAAAGCAAAGGTATGTACAATATTACAAGAGTTAACCTCAGCCAATTCAAAATTATGAATCCTATCACTATAGGACTCTAACGCCATCCATTCTGAATTCATATATTCAATTTGAATTACACAATCATGCAGAAACAATCATATAATGAAAACTTCAGTTCATTAACATAATCTGTACATACACCTACTCAAAACTTATCCTTCCTTCACATTCATTTGGCTATCCTCTCCTTTCCTCACACTTAATCTCTTTTTTATTTCCCGTAGACTTACAATAGATATAATTTAGAAACATCACATAGTTTTTTAGATCCAAAAATCACTCCATGAATCATATTTTCTAAATCTTGATACTTGGAAGCCCACAAGCTCATAAGTGAATTTGGATTTCTTCTACATCTACATTGCTTTCACTATTATCTACTTCATGGATGGTTTGTAGCTCGTTCCATAAATCCTTTGCAATTTGCAGCTTGTCCCATACATCCTTTGCAATTTCATTATGCATAATATTCTTAAATTCTGATTCAAATAGACTACAAACAATTTCACTCATAGCCTAAGCATCCTTTTGTAGTTCTTAACTCGAAGGGGGACTTTTAGTATAGCCATTACACACTATATTCCAAACATAATATCCAAAAGATATTAATTTAGATTTAATCCTTTCTTTCCATACCTGATAGTTTGCATCATTGAGCATGTGGACACCTTGATGATACACGAATTGTTTTGCATCTGATTGTCATTTTCCAACAACTGTTGATACTGCCACTACATCTGATACATTACTTACACAATCACAATCCTTCTAAATTTTCTTCTTCTTCTTATTTGTGTGCTTCTTATGCTTCCTTTTATTCACCATAATTCCCTAGATCTCCTTCGAGTTGTAAAATTGATTTTTGAAAGACATGCTTTGATTCCAATTGTTGTAAATATTGAGGGTGGGTGAATTAGTATTTCAGGAATTATTACAAATTTATAATTTCAATTTGTTAGCAATATATTATATGAGTAGAAAAATAAAATATACTATAACATCATAAATATCAAACAGAGATGATACATAAATTTTTAAGGTGGAAACCCATAAAGGGAGAAAACCACCATAATTCTTCTTCTCTTCTTAAACCGTTCCTTACATGTGTTCACTGGAAACTATTAGTAGGAAGCACCCACTCCCTTTCACTATTTTGTTAGCAACCACCAACAAGAAGCATCCACTCCCTTGCATTGTTTCACTAGTACCAACTAGTAGGAAGTACCCACTCCCTTCATTGTTTTACTGGCACCCACCAACAGGAAGCACCCATACCCTTACATAGTTTTGCTAGCACCACCAACAGGAAGCACCCACTCCCTTCATTGTTTCACCGACACCCACCAATACAAAGAACCTACTCCCTTAGATCAATTCACTGGCACCAACCAGCTAGAGGCATCGTGGACCTCCATTTCATACATTTTCAAACTAGATCCACTCCCTTTAGTACATACTTCAAAATTAATATAAAACCATTTAAAAAAATTCTTCACTGGTCAACAACACATTCACTCATGTCTCATCAAAAACATATCAACAGTAACAAGCTGAACAACATATTAATAATATTCCTTTCATTAGTAACATATTTAGTTTCAACAACTTCTAGGTTACAACAATAAGTTGGCAGAAAATAAAACCTTGCTATCAAGCAACAACTTCAATACTGTCTCAAACTTATATCATCAACATTAGCATCATTCAAATTCATGTCGGTATCCTCTGGTAGTCAAATCAATAAGCTCAACAACACATCATCAACCTCAAACATATCACTTCTATGACATCTCACTATCAATTCAATAATCCATAATAGTCAACACTATGATACTTAGGCATCACATAATAATAGCACCTTGCTAATTCTTAAAACACAAATTTTCCTCTAAGTATTAGGTAGCAGTTTTGTTTGCATCAATAACAATATCATCGGTGATAAAAAAAGACTAACAAAGGCATTTTCTCACATGTAGCCGAATAGCCTTGCAATAACAATAGTTTCCCTTTCATGCCTCGATATACTAACTCTAATAACAATATTAGCAGTGACAGAAAATTCAAACTTTCAACATTTTTTTCTTGGTCACACAACAAAATCTTTTAAGAAAACAACATCAGCGTTAGTCCAATCAACATGCCAGACACAAAATCAGATTATGAGTATAACAACTAGACCAATGGTGCTCCTTGTCCATAACATTGCATCATCTCTAGCATTCATCAAAGTGGCATATCTCTAGATTCCTTGAACTTCACTTCAATAGTAAAAAGTTCATCAAGTACCATAATAATTACTCATATGAGGAAGGCAATACTCATCTTGGTAAACAACATATTAACAACAATACAAGAGCAGAAACGCTCTTCAACAATGGCTACAACAAATTTACAACAAACATCCCTGTGGACTACCCCTATTACAAAGCTAGAGTTAGTACAATGACAATTAGCTCAACATACTCAACAAATTCACACCCTTACTTTGTCATCAAAAATGTCTTGCACCATTTATTCTAGACAGTTGTAGTATAATCAAAATTATGTAGCAATGATAGTCCCTCATATCAATAACATGAAGCAACAAGTTTATAATTATTCTTCATCAAATCCAACCAAAGGCACTAATTGTTAAGAAATAAACAAATCTATATATTATATAACAACATGACCCCTAACCTCACAGTTGTTCAAAGCAGTAGAAGGAATCGGGCTATGGAAAATACTGATTAGAATGTTATTATGTCTCATCAATGAAATAACGCATTCTACTATCATCACACGTGGCATCTTAGAACATGCTCACCACAACTAAATCTGTCAAGAAAGTTATGTCATACTCAGTATAGTCCACTTACAATCCTCCGGGAAGCAAAATGGCTTAACTAGCAAATGCTAGTTCGGATCAAGCTCAATACACTATATTAGATCACACAACTTAAGATCACAACCAGATCATCATTGGATTGTTGAGATTTTCTGTTTGAAGTGAAATAGGCAAAAATCTCTGTAGGTGACAACAATGGAAATTCAGTTCCTAGATTAGCTCCAGGTTGTTGGGAGGTGATTAATGCCTCCTATATTTGATGTGAGTGAGTTAATGAGGCTGTTAGATTCTCTATGCTATATAACAGGCAACCATTCGGATGTTGAAAGAGTGTGTGAGAGTTTTGTGAGGATTTCATGATGTAATCTCATGTTTTGATTAATATATTCCTGATGCCTATGTTGTGTGGACGTAGCCCAGATTGGTTGGGTGAACCACATTAATTCCTGTGTCTTATGTGCTTGATTTTTTCTGCTGTGTTATTTTGTTTAATTGAGCTGTGCATCTCTCCAACAAGTGGTATCAGAGCAGTTGGAGGTGGAGCACGTGCTCAAGGTGGAGCACTGGCTGTGCTGGAGCGTTGAGGGAGTTGTGTATGACGTGTTGGAGGAGGTGTTGCCTGGAGGCGCTACGTAAAGGTCATTTCTTTGCTGCGTAAAGGTCATTTCTCTGCTGCTGTGCGTAAAGGTCTTTCCTTTGCTGCCTGGAGGCGCTGCGTACGTGGTAGTTTTCAATCGATTGCCAAAGGCCTGTTTCCTGCGGAGTATGCAGTGTTTGAGCTGTAGCTGTGCAACGATTTTAAAGTATACCTGAAGCCTTCAATATATGCGGTGTATTAAATGCTGATCGAGGTACTGCTCTACGATTTTAAAGTATACCTGAAGCCTTAAATTTATGCGGTGTATTACATGCTGATCGAGGTACTGAATGCGTGTTTGCATTTTCCACATGCTGAATGCGTGTTTGCATTTTCCGTAACTGTTTTTTCACTTTTGGCCTGCTCCGATTATTCTAAAAATTCCCCAAACAGCAAGCTACCTAAGGTTGTTGTGAACCGCATAAAATCCTCACACAGGTTGTTGTGATATAATAATTTTGTGTACGTACAAGTTCAGGTTTTGGCGATGGTTTGCAAGTGAAGTGTGGCTAAAAGAGACGTGAAGGGCCAAAAATCAAAGTTGAATTGTGGAGCACTTGAGACGTTCGATTATGAGGAATGAAAATATATGTGCATCTCATGGGGTTTGAACATGTTTGTATTAAAACCCATGTTTAATACCATCTTACTTTTGTGAAAGAAGGTGGAGGCTTTAAAGCTTTGTTGCGAGCATTGAGTTCTAATTTAACCACAGTCGCATATATGGGATTTGATCCATGGATTGAGAGGAAAGTCAGTAATGAAAATTGTTTTGAGCTTATTTTTTTATTGCCCAATTTGCACAGTGAACAAACAAACAAAAGTTTTTTTTTTGTAAAAGCAAAGGCATATAAGGCATAAGCAGTTTTTTGTTGTGTAAAAACAAAGGCATAGGCAATTTTTTTTTAAATTGCTGGTATTTAAATGTTCGTATTAGAGATTATTGTGTTCTTTGATACAAAATGGCGAAAACTCAAAGTGCCCGGTTTGAAATTGAGAAATTTAATGGCAAGAATAATTTTGAGATCTGGAAGGTAAAAATGCATGATTTACTTGTCCAACATGGC
>APFE031534757.1:8713-20330 GCA_000404065.3 Pinus taeda | reverse complement strand
GACAGTTGTATGGTTTGAGAATGAAGGAATGTACATCGATTGCTGATCATTTAAATGCTTTTAATACTCTTCTTGTGCAATTACAAAGTATAGAAGTAAAAATTCCATCCGAGGATAAAGCTATTACTTTATTGTGCTCGTTGCCCAAATCATGGGATCATTTTGTTACTTTATAAGTCTTAGTTCATCAGAAACTATTGAGTATGATGATGTAGTTGCATCCTTATTATCAGAAGAAACAAGGAGGAGGTCGCATTCTGAAACCTCTACATCAGAAGCTATGATGGTTAGAGGTCGTTCGAAAGAAAGACGCCCCAAGAAGCCGAGCGACTCACGTTCAAAGTCGAAAGGGAAGAAGAGTAAGCTAAAGTGCTAGTTTTGTGGCAAATCAGGGCATTTAAAGAAGGACTGCTGGAAGCGACAGCAACAGACTTCAAAAGCGGAGTCTTCGACAGAAAATAAGGAGGCAAATACGACAGATACAGGTTCGACATCTGGTTCAGGTATGAGTGATGAAGTATTATCAGTTAATGTGTCAAATCATGGTCAACATTGGTTGTTATATTTCGGTGCATCAAACCACATGTGTATCCATAAAGAATGGTTTAAGGAATATAAATCAATTAATGATGGAGTTGTGTACATGGGTAATGATGTAACATGTAATATTGTTGGGATTGGAAGCATACAACTACAAATGTTTGATGGGACAACTAGAATATTAACTTATGTGAGGCATGTACCAGATTTAAGGAAAAACTTGATTTCATTAGGAGCACTTGATTCAAATGGGTATAAAACTGTAATTCAAGGTGGAGTAATGAAAATTTACGGAGGCATTTTACTAGTTATGAAAGCTAAGAAAGTAGGAAATATATTTCAGTTAGAAGGAGGTACAGGGTCAGCTTTTGTGTCTACTGTGTCTGACCATGACAGTAGTTCCATTCACTTATGGCATCAAAGATTGGGGCATATGAGTGAAAGAGGGTTAAAAATTTTGGCTGATCGCAAGTTACTTCCAAATCTAAAGTCTGGAAAGTTAGATTTCTGTAAGCATTGTCTGTTTGGAAAACAAAGTAAACAAAAGTTTAAAACAGGGAAACATACTAGTAAAGACATACTTGATTATATCCATTCAGATGTTTGGGGACCAGCCCCTACAACTTCATATGGTGGTTCGTCTTATTTTCTATCATTCATTGATGACTTTTCTAGGAAGGTTTGGGTCTACATGTTGAAAAGAAAGTCTGATGTTTTTTCAGTTTTCAAGCAGTTTAGAGAATTGGTAGAAAACAACATTGGTAGAACAATAAAGTGTTTAAGAACTGACAATGGTGGTGAGTTTACTTCTAAGGAGTTTGACAGCTATTGCAAGGATGCAGGGATCGAGAGGCATAAGACCACGGTTTATACTCCTCAGCAAAATGGGGTTGCTGAACACATGAACAGGACTCTTCTCGAGAGAGCAAGGAGTATGCTAAGTAACGTTGGGTTGCAAAAGGATTTGTGGACGGAAGTAGTGGCAACAGCTTGTTATGTGGTAAACCGATCTCCATCGACGGCGATAGATTGCAAGATTCTGCAAGAGGTATGGAAAGGACACCCTTGTGACTATTCTAAACTCGGAGTGTTTGGTTGTGAAGCTTTAGTTCGATCACTAAAGCTTCAGACCATATCGCAATGCACTCATATTTCAAGGTATATCGTATCAATGACCTGCAACTAAGTCAGTCCAAATGCAATTTCATAATGATATAATCACAATATTAAATCGAGCACCTTGACCATCCTAATCGCCATGCATGCATTTATCAAATTATGCAAATGTTATAGCGATATGGCAAAACATAAATGCAATACTCAAAACCAGAATCTCCCACACTATTACATGCACCAGAACAAAGGAACAATCAGAACTTCATTATATATCAAAGGCACCTTACACCCACTTCATTCATGATCACACCAGATTAGAAATAAACACACTAGGTCTGAGGTAAATGCACCAAAGCAAATTGGATTGCAGACAGATTATATCACTAGTCTGTTGGACACATAATGGATAAATTAACACTCTTAAAGACTTCACAACCAATCAACCCTACAAACCATCAATTCACCAGATTCAAGGAGCAAATGTGCATCACTTGATCACTCAAGATAGTCTATCGCACCAATTCATTAATGACTTGACTTCTTATATGCACAACTTCGCAGGGACAAAACCAATATACTGTTACACCCACTACTATATCAAGGATTGGACATTACTACCATGGATCATAGATAACAACATTGATCCACCAGGTTTATGATAGCACCATTAATGCATCAAACCAGAACTCAATTTCTTGTCGTAGTTAGATCATAAGCATTCAACTCTCATGCATGTCTTAGTCGCATCAGCAAGACAGGGAGAATAATTCACGACAATATTTACGCACCAAACCCCTTCAATCATACCATCTCGCTACTATATACTTGGCCAAAACGCACAAGAAAATAAAAAACCAATACGCAAATTGAACCGTGCCATAGTTTTGTCTATCTCTCCACCACATTTAAAATGCAAATAGGCATTAGATTATATATTCATCGATCCTTTTGATCGGATCAAGTTAGAAAAGATAACACATGCATTTACCATGGCAGAATTTACTAGAATTAAGTAGACACGAGATTACCATGGGCAAAAACAAAGGGAGAATGTGATAATTTTTTAGGCCCCGTATTGTTTTCCATGCCTTGGCAATGTGGACGCAGATTACCAATAGATATTCTGGGTTTAGACGCGGTTTACACACTGTGGGTTACAAACCCTAGACAACCACTTCTAATCGACATCCATTTTCGAATAAGCCAAGATCTTCTTCATGCCTGAACAATAACCTCAAATAGCCATAATCAATTGTCCAACTATCCAGTATCCAACATGTCTTCATGATCATCAATTGTCCATTGACCCTATGCAACCATATTCAAACTATTCTATATAAGAGATCCACAATGTTGACATCAAAGCCAACAAAATGCCAATGACAAACCTAAACTGATGAATTAAATGCAACATAATTCTAGTTCAAAAGAATTGTGTGACACTTCTTAATCTAGTGATACAACATTATGGATTTTTCTACTGAAAAGGAAACCAAATTGTTCCTCTACTATGGTGTCACTAGGCAAGGGTTTAAGCCTCTATGCATTTAGCTATGAAATGATATTGTAAATAACATTGTATCATGCAATTGGCCCAAAATCAACAAATAACTAGCATATTTCTTTTTTGGAATGAGGGCAAGATGAATTGCATTGAAATACCTTATATTTTACCAAAGGATTGAGATTGACGGACAACCTTTAGAATATCCTCTTTAAGAAGAGCATAGAAACCTTGAAAGAATTCCACCAAGAGTATATTAGGCCCAAACTTTTCCATTTTTGCATAGGCCAAAGAGCAGCATGGATCTTGTTCTCGATGGATTTGATAAGTAAAGATTCGTTCCTCTCTTCTATGAACACTTTGGAAAAAAAGATTTATTTCCTTGAGAATCTCCTTGATGGGATAACCTGCAGGATCCTTAAACAAATTGCCATAATAAACCTTCCTTGCTTCAACCTTTTCCAAAAATGATGAGACAAATACCCCATTTTGATCTTTGATTTACCCTATTGTGTTTAGATATTTCCTATGTTTGGAATTTTTTTTGGTATTGTCCCCTTTAACAATCCAAATTTCCCTACTTTTAATATGTTAGGTCGCCTCCTCTTTAAGAGCTAGAAGATATTTAAGGGAGTTATCATCTTCATTCAAGAGTGGGCACGATGGTTTGTAAACCATAATAGTGTTTATCTTTTGTTCAATGTCAAAGAGGAGCACTTGAGCTTTTTTATTGGAAGACTTGGCCCAAGATTTTGAGGCCTCCTTCACCCTCGCCAAATTATCTGCAAACAATTTAATATATGGGACACCTCAATTCTTGTGGATATGAGACTAGATGGAGGATATCATATTATGATAATCCTTTCCAAGGAGTCAATTCTATTGGATAAGGAGGCTTCAACTCTTTCTTTTCTAACTTAAATACAGTTAGGAGATGGTCCAAGAGACTACTTGAAACCACCCACAATTTTATAATTGAAGGACCTTGGTGTAAATCTTTATAAATGATAAATTTCTCTAACCTCTTAGCAGTGTTATTGGCTCTCCTCCTCTCATTCCTCTAGGCTGGGCACAAATTCGGCGGTTCCAAGTCCACGAGGTTTTGGTCTTCTAAACAATGAAAAAAGAAGCCTCGAAAGGATCATGTTGAGGATGAACTCCAAAACTTCTCTGATCGAAAGGGTAAAGTTTAGATCGCCCCCAGCGACCACATTTTACAAGGAGAGAAGACTTGAGGTCAACATATTTTCCCAATAAAGATTTTTTTGGAAGTAAAGGTTTTATATATAATCAAATGAAAAGGAATCAAAATATTAGGTCTTCCAATTCATCTAAGATACTAAAGGAAGAGGAGGCAGAAGAAATAAATTTCAAATTAGGGCTCTAGGTCATTAGAAGCTCTCTTAATAAACCTAAGAGTCCATTGAACAATAAGATTAATCCTTAAGCCAAGGAGAAAAGGATTCCCAGACTTTCAATATAGCACACATTGTCTCCTATATAAATATCAAATTTGTTGAGCAAGCCTTAACCAAAAGGGCTAATATATTATGGGAACCTCCTAGCCAAAGAGCATTGAAAGAAGGAACAATCATTGTTTCACCTTGCTTCGGGCATTCCCCACTCGAAGGGCCAAAAAAATGGTGGAACTTTGCCACTTTGAATATGCTTTTCCACTTGGATTTTTGCTATAGAGAGGCGTGATTTCCATCCTACCTGTGATCCATGAGGCTTTCTAGTCGCTAACCCACCTACAATTACCCATTTTCCAAGGGCTTATGTCTCAAACATAGATGATATTCAAGTTTTAATATAGGCTTATTTGGCTACTTCTCGATAGAGAAGAACTTGAAAGATAAGAAGGGTAGAGACCATGATTGGGGGGAGAATCCTTAGAGATCCTAACCATTGACTTAGGCTTATGTGAAGGGTGGCTTGAAGCCACTCTAGATAAGGCCCCCTGAGACATAAGGAGAGGATGTTAGGGAGGTGCTAAAAAGGAGGCAAGGGACCTATTTAGCCTTTGTGGAAACAAGGGGAGGCTAAATGGAGGGGGGGCGGGGGATATTGACATACAACTTTGAAAAAACATGAATAGATGGGGAGAGACACTTATTTGAAGAACCATTAGCTACGTTTTAGTTCCCTTAGTTTAAATCCTTGCTTCCATTTGTTAGAAAATTATATATTACAGAGCAATGGAACACACAAAATATTGTGGAAACACAAATACAAAAATGCATAGAACAAAAGAGACACAAATATACATGGTTCACCCAATTTGGGCTACTTCCACATAGAAATAGCTAGTCCTTCCTTTTATATTATCCAACAAAATGAAGAGATATAACCTACGGCAGATCCATTGTAATTTCCTCTTCGCTCTCACACAACCTCCTCTTTCTCTCTCTAGCTCAAAATAATAATACATAGTCGCAATACAATTCCCTCATATAAAATGAGGTTTCCTTCTAGGGAAAAAAAAAAACCCTAAATTAACATAAATTCTACCGTCATACCATCCGCCTAGTGAACAACCCAGATTAACTACGAATATACAATATTTTACAAGGCAATTTTTCATCAATTTTAGCTTCAGGGGTGCTTCCCCTGAACCCTCGTCAGGGGCCCTATGGCCCCCGAAACCCCGCAATGGGGGGGAGACAATTCCTCCCCACATGGAGGGGTGTACAGTCTTCCAGGGGTGTACATCCAGCTAAAACAAAGATCTCTAAATCAGGAAGATAATCATGCTCCACACCCAACAATCTCCCACTTAAAGACTGATTATAACAACTCCATCATTGCTTCACTTGCTAGACAATGCTTCCACCTTTGGATTTGGATGTTTCTCATCTTCATCACCATACTTGAAGGCCAATTGAAACTAAGAAAAATATCAGTTTCTCCCTATTTACAACTTTTGTTGACAAATCTGCAGGATTTTGGCTAGTGTGTATCTTTTCCAACTTCAACTGTCCATCTTCCAACGCACACCGTATGAAATGGCACTTGAATTGTATATGTTTAGTCTTAGAATGAAATGTTGAATTATTTGCAAGATGAATGTCATTTTGGTTGTCACTATATAACTGGCCCATCTCTTGCTTCTTTCCCAATTCATCCATAAACCTTTGTAACCAAATCATTTCTTTATTGGCCTCTATAGCAACAGCATACTCCATTTCTGTTGTTGAAAGTGGAACAAAACTTTGCATTTTTGAAACCCAATTGACAGTGGTTCCACCTATAGTAAACACATACCTTGTGGTTCTCCTCTTGTTATTTTTATCACCTGCCATATTTGCATCAACATATCCTTGTAGAGCAATGTTTGAACTACCAAAGCATAAAGCTTGATTTGTGTTACCTCTCAAATACCTAACAATCCATTTCACTACCATCCAATGCTCTTTTCCTGTTCATATACCTGCCTACAACTCCCACTGCATGTGCAATACCAGGTCATGTGCAAACCATTGCATACATTAAGCTTCCAACTTTTGATGCATATGGAACTTTACACATATAATCCATCTCTTCCTTAGTCTTGGACACATCTCCTTACTTAGTTTGAAATGGATTGCCAAAGGTGTACTAACTAGTTTTGCATTCTGCATATTAAATATTTCCAACAACTTTTCTATGTACTCACTCTAAGACAATGTTAAATTGTTATTTTTCACGTCTCTAGTTATTCTCATACCAAGGATTTATTTTGAAGCACCCAAATCCTTCATTGCAAATTAATTTTCTAATTTTCCTTTGACCACATTTATTTCCTGCATGTTAGACCCTGCAACAAGCATGTCATCTACATACAACAATAATATAATATAGTTTCCATCAATTTTCTTTTTAAGATAAACACAATGGTCAAAGTGGCATCTAGTATAACCTTATTCAGACATAAACTTGTCAAATATTAGATACCACTGCCTTGGAGCCGATTTTAAGCCATACAAGATCTTCTTCAATTTTCACACTAATTTCTCCTTCCCTTTGACCTCATACCCTTGTGGTTTTTACATATATATTTCTTCCTCCAAATCCCCATGGAGAAAGGTTGTCTTTACATCTAACTACTCAAGATGAAAATATTCTGCTACCACTAGACTTAAAATATTTCTTATTGAAGTCATTTTAACAACATAATAAAAAATCATCAAAGTCTATACATTTATTTTGTGCAAACCCACTCACCACAAGTCTAGCCTTATACCTCTATTTTCCTCCATCTTGTTCCTTCAACCTGTAAACCCATTTATTCTGCAATGTTGTTTTACCTGCAAGCAACTTGACTAAGTCCCAAGTCTGGTTATACATCAAGGAATCCATCTCTTCTTCCATGGCTTACTCCCACTTCCTCCTGGTTTCTATTTGCATTGCTTCATCATATCTTTTTGGTTCACCAAAATCAGTCAACAATACATAATATAATGAAGAAGAGTATCGTTTAGGGGGTCTACATATCCTGGTAGATCTTTTAACACCACTTTCAGGTGTTTAAGGTGCCTGTTGTTGTTGTGGTTGTTGACCATTGTGATTTTTAGGCACCTTTACTTTTTTTATTATCTCATCAAGCACTGCATATTCTTTGTTTTCCTTTTCCTGTTTCTTTTCCTACATTTGATCCTTATACAAGACCTTTTCATTGAATATGACATCTCTGCTCCTAATGATTTTGTTATTTTCATAATCATATAAGCAATAACCAAAATCATTAACACCATATCCAATAAAAGTACATTTCTTTGATTTTGCCTCAAGCTTTGTTCTATTTTCTTTATTAATGTGAACAAAGGCTTTGCAACTGAAAGCCTTTAAAAATGAGTAGTTTACCTTTTTACCCATCCATGCCTCCTCTGGAATACCACCATCCAAGGAACTTGAAGGCCCTCTATTTATTAGATAAACAATAATATCTATAGCATTTGCTCAAAATTGTAAAGGCAATCCTCCATGCAATCACATGCACCTTGCATGTTCCATGATTGTCTTGTTCATCCTTTCTGGCACACCTTTTTCTTGTGGTGTTCCTGGAAATGTCTTCTCTATGCGAATTCCATGCTTTGAACAATATTTATCGAACTCTATATTGCAATATTCACCTCCATTATCTGATCTGAGACACTTCAACTTCTTTCCTATCTCATTCTCAACCAAAGCTTTCTATTTCTTGAAAGTATCAAATAAATCAGATTTATTTCGAATACAATAAATCCAGGTTTTTCTAGTTGCATCATTAATGAAAGTAACATAATAGTGAGAGCCACCGAGAGATAATACCTTAGCAGTCCCCCATACATCTGTATGCACAAGCTCTAATTTTTCTCTCTTCTGCTTTCCATAAACACAATTCTCATAGAAATCCAAATCAACATGCTTCAAACCTAGCAACAAATTTCTTAAGTGAAGAATTTGCATCCCCTTCTAACTCATGTACCCAAGCCTATAATGCCACAATGTTGTATTTTCTCCTATGGAGGTTAATGCATTTAGATAATTAGAAATACCATTACATAAATACAATGTACCAGCGTTTTCTCCTTTTGCTATTACTAGGGATCCTTTGCTAACCTTCCAGGTTTTATCTCTGAATGTAGTTACACAACCTTCACCACCTAACTGCCATGTTGATTTTTCTTCAGATCTGGAACATGCATTACCTCCTTCAATAGTCATTGGTTTCCATTTTGTTGCTTTATAGAAACCTTACCCATTCCAACGATTTTACAAGGTTTATCATCACCCAGACGAACTTGTCCAAAATATCCTTGAACATAGTCATGAAAATGTTTCCTATAAGGTGTGGCATGGTATGAGGCCCCTGAATCTATCACCGAAGCATCAATAATATTCTCTAATGAAAGAATTAAAGCATCTTGCAACACATCACCTATCACATTCACCTCATGATTGTTCTCTCATTGCCTATCTCTTTTGCTTCCCTTCCGAGAGTTGCAGTCTTTCTTCAAGTGTCCTTTCTTCCCACATTTCCAGCACACTATCCCTCATCTGGAATTGGATCTACCTTTTCTTGACTTACTGTGATTTCTTAGGCTCCTTCCTCTTTCCCTTTTTCTTCCCCTAGTATCTGCAGTCAAAGCATTACCTAATGTCTTACCAGAGATTTTTTGTCGCATTTCCTCGCTAAGAATTGCACCAAAAACATCAACAAACTTTAAAGTACTAGATCTAGATGCAGAATTGTTAATAGACATAACTAGTCCATTCCAACTTTCTAACAATGAGCACAGAAATAACAGAGCCCTAACTTCATCGTTAAATTTTTCCCCTATAGAACTTAACTGACTGGTAACCGTGTTAAATTAATTTAAATGATAAGCAACAGATCCACCTTCTGACATCTTCATATTAAATAGACGCTTCATAAGAAATACCTTATTTGAGGCTGAGGGTTTTTCTTATAGTTTATCCAATGTCGCCATTAAACCTTATGTTGTCATTTCCTTTGAAATGTTAAATGCCATCGAAGTTGACAGACATAGTCATATTGTTCCTAGTGCCTTTTTATCGAGAATCTCCCATTTTTCATTTGTCATACTCATCGGCTCCTTTGTTTTCCTTCCTAATGGTAGGTACATAGATTTCTGATACAAATAATCTTCCATATGCATCTTGTAGAAAATCCTGTAGATTCACAAGCTCATGTAATTTACTAAAACAAGAGACAAGAATCTACTTCAACTCTTTACAGCGAAAGCACATAAAGATCGAGAAAAACAATAATCGACAAGAGGAAGAACATCAATGGCACATAACACAATAAATATTTGGGGAAAGCCACAGCTCAAAACCCCACTATTTGTATTGCATTAATCAAAAATCCAAGATGATAATACAATGCTTTTTCTCACAAGAACAATCCCAACACTCAGTAGAATCAATCTCCAACTCACGAGAAAAATCTTGGCCAACACTTAGCCAATTCTCCTATTCTCCAAGTCCCTATTTCCTTACACAATTTCTATGGCTAATTAGCCCATCTTAAAGGGAAACCAGTGCATCCAAAACCGTGCAATCCATTCTAAGCTCAGTTCCTGATTGCATGCACCATCTGTACAACTCAGAAAATTATACAACAAATAGTACACTTTCCCTGCACTCTAGTCTCAACTGGGTCTTCCTCGGAATCGACATGCATGAATTTCTGATGAGGGAATCTTCAATTAACTGGAGTAGCCCTAGTTAATGTAGTAGTGCATCGACTAACTATTAACTCACTATTAGTTCCTCAAACAGTTTGGAACTAATTTAACTAGACTTAACTCAATAAACTGAGTCAACTAATTACAACTCATAAGTAACTCATCCTAGACCCCTGTAATATAGGGAGAACATATACATGACTTCAGAAAGACTTCCAACTCGAAACTCCTAAGTTAACTAGGTCAATTCACTCTAGTCAACTATTACAAGTTTCTATGAGAATAAAATTTGATTTTAATTCACAGTTTAATTCAAGGACAAATTAAACCGGAATTTATGGATTCTATTTTTATCATTTCTTGTTGTTATTTTCAACACTCCCTTTCAACAAGAAAGGAATTCAACTCGATCTCGATCTTGAACCTTTGAAATGTTATGCATACAACACTTATCTCTAGTGTTGTTGCTCCAACAACAACATAAACAAAAAACATCCAACCTGAATCAAAATGATGCCTTTGTCATCAAAGTCTCTGACTGTTATTGCCTTTGTCAACTGAAAACTCTGTGCTTTTGTTGACTCTGCATTTCTGCACTATTGTCAACCCTTCTCTATGCTTCTTCAGTATCTGACTTATCTAGCCTCTGTCACGTTAATCTCTGACTGCATCAATTCCACGGATTCCTCCCACTATTATGTACTTTGGGCTCCCATAGCAAGGTACGATCCATGAGATAAAACCACTCTATGGACCCTGCCCAATTTCAACCCTCCTTGGACTATCACTTCACATCGCCCCACCTCACACCTGGAGGTATGGTTGCATGTGATCCCTCTGCTCACTTGACTCGAAATTCCCCCCTACTAGAGGTCTCTGTTGTTAGAAAATTATATATTACAGAAAAAAAAAAAAGAAAAAAGAAAAAAAGAGACACACATATACATGGTTCACCCAATTTGGGCTACGTCCACAGGAAACAACCAGTCCTTCCTTTTATATTATCTGGAAAATTGAAGAGATACAACCTACAACAGATCCGTTGTAATTCCCTTTTTGTTCTCACATAATCTCCTCTCTCTTTCTCACTCAGAATATAGACCTACATAGGCGCAATACAATTCCCTCATATATAGCGAAGGGTTTCCTTCTAGGGAAAAACCCTAAATTAAACATAACTTCTACCATCAAGTCTCCGCCCAATGAACGGCCCAGATTAACTAAGAAATTACAACATTTTATAAGGCAATTTTACATCTATTTTTAGCTTCGGGGGCACTGCCCC
>APFE031534754.1:0-12023 GCA_000404065.3 Pinus taeda | reverse complement strand
ATAATAAATTTACATACTAAGGGTCTCTTTTTTTGTTCACGTAATTAATGTGGAATAAACAAAAAAAGACAATTAAGTCATTCCTCATGTAAGACAATTAAGGTGGAAATAAAAAACATTACGAGTATTCAAAATACAATAAATTATAATATTCTAAAATAGTATAACATTATTAAATGGCATGACTAAACAAATGAGACTAATGAAACAAAAATCTATTATTTGTAATTTTTATATTATGTCTATTTTTATAATATTTGCATAGATTCATTATAGTAAAGATGAAAATTCATATTCTCATTCTTATCCACTTATATAATTTATGTAATTAACTATGACATTTATGTGAGGTCCTTAGAATTTAGCATCACATATATTATGCATTCATGCATTCAAGATGTATACAATTTGGGTAATAACATATCTATATTGTCATGTTTTAAAAGTTATAAATGTATTGAAGCTATGACAATGTGTTATAATTGGGTATGTATCTCAAAGCAATGAGCAATGGGGATTTAGTGAATTTTTTACTTTATCAACAAAATCTTTTATTAGTTTAAGAAGAATTTTATTTACACTAGTATGAGTTGAATGTTATCTTAAAGGATTTCCACTTCCATTATTGTGTTAGTGCTTATTTTGCCAGTAAAAGAGGGATGCCAATAGTGGTTTCCCTTTAAAAAAAACCATGACGACATGTCATAAATGAGGATGTATCTCAAAGCAAAGGGAAAGGAAGATTCATTTGGTCTTTTACTCTATCAACAAAATCTCTTATCATCTTAAGAAGAATTATATGTTTGCACCAACATGATTGAATATTATATGAAATGATTTGCACTTCCTTTGTACTTATTTTACTACTAAGAGAGGGAGGAAAATATTGTTTCACCCTTAAAAAGGGATCTCAATTAGTCTTGTAAGCATTTCTTTTGTTTGTCCAACACGACACATATGGGTGGCCACAATGTGCAATAAATCATCAAGTTTTTATGCCCCTCCTAATTATTTCCCTTTCATCAAGGATATTTGAGTTGCATTAATACCTATTTGACCTATTCACCTCAAATCTGTGGATTCTAGCACTAGTAATGGTACATGACATCTTGTTGATGGTACTGGATCCCCTACATTTTTTCTTGACCATCTACCCAAACATGCACTCTATCTCTCATTCATTGAATTGTCTTGGAGCTCTTGTCATTCTTAGTCATATGTCCTCCATTATGCATTTTCCATGTCTTTATTCATTATTTTCTAAGATGTGGAATGTCATGATAACATAAGGTAGGCATAATACACTCATCTCTACCATTTCATTTCTTAGGTTACGATATATCTCAATTGTTAATGGTTCATGGTTAATAGCTTAGAATTATGGTTGTATAGAAATCGAGCAGATTATGGATATATGATTTATCATTCTCCAATGGAGTGAGCAAACAAAATTCACATGACTTTGAAGTCTCAAATAGCTATCAACTTGACTAGATGGAGGTCCTAGATCTAAATTTCATGCATCTTACAGTTTTGCAATAGGTTCTATCATTTTTTCCTCCTCAATTAAGTATTTCCATAGTCTAAACATGCTAAAAAATCCCTTTTTTAGGTCACCCAAAATATGAAGAAAGAATATGGTCATAATAGGATTTTTGGCCTAGAATCCAACAAGAATAATTTTGGATTTATGGAATTGCACATATTAGATGCTAACATTACAAAATATGGTCATAATAGGATTATATGAGGGTGGTGAATCTATTTCTATATTAAAAAATCCATTTCATTGAATCCAAAATTTTAATTTTATCTAACTAGATTTGGTGACTACAAACTAGAAAAAAGATAAAACTATAGATTGTTTAACCTTCTTCTTTAATATTAATGTGTTATGTGGGATTTACTTTAACAATACATGATTAAGGGTGGATTTCTATTCTATTAAAATATAGGAAGAGTATGACATGGATTATCAAAATTCGTGTCTATGTTGGTGAATAATTATACAGTAATTCCTGGTGGGAATTTATTCCTATGAACTTCGTGACCCTTCTTGTGTTTTTCGACATAATAGATTTGTCATGCAAATGTATTTTTACACTAGTTTATAGATGTAGTTACTATGGTTGTGAATAATTATTTCCTAAGATTTAGGTTTGGGTTTGCATGTCTTAATGAGCTAAAGTCACTATTTTTTTGTTGTATTGTGCATTAGGGTTTCATTTCTTCCCTTTTATGAGTTTATAGAATGAATATACACCATTTTGTTTATGTTTAAACTCAACATTGTATGAGGAAGTCTATTCTTTAGTATTAACCATGCCCCTATGAATGAAACATATCTTGCACTTATTTTCAATCAACCTTCATGCATGAATATTGCATTTGGTTGACAATGGATTAGGTGGTTCATTTTATATAAGTGTTTCAATTTTATTCTCTGTAAGAGTTTGGATTTATGTGCTACTTCATGGACCCAAATTCACTATTTTTTTGTTATATTACACATCAAGATTTTATTCTTCCTTCTTGATGGTTTGCAGAGTGAAGAGGCATCCTTCCCTTTCTTGTCATGCTCAAGATCATAGGTAAGATTATGTTAATTAGCATCAAGTGTGCCCCTATGCATGGTACATATTTTGCACTTGTCTTTTTTCAGCCTTCATGCATGCTTTCTATAATAGCTTGTCAAGAATGGATTGAGTTGTTTTGCTTCTCTTTAAGAATTTGGGTTTTGTTCTATGTAAGCATTTGGGTTTTCATGTTATTACATGGTTTCTTAAATAACACAACAAAATTTGGATTTTCATGTTATCTCTCAACTTTCCCATATGCTTATTATATGTGCTTGAGAATGGATGGAGCAACGTGTTGAAATTGTAACTAGGTTCAGTCTTCATAATTATGATATTGTAAAAAGTAAAAAAGAATGTATTTGAGCCAAAATAAAAAGTTATTAAATATCATGTCCCATTTGGGAAATCAAAAGAAAGAAAATTGAATTTTTAAGTATGATTTTGTCTCCAAGTTTACTAAGTCAGCCTTCCATAAGACAAGTCAACCTACCCAAAGGACATGTCCCTTCACATGAACAAACAACTATATATTGGCATCTATGCTTCATTACTTAGAAACCAGTTTGTATCTCTTCTATGGAGGACAATGTTCGAATCTGTATGAGGGACTTATCTTATATGGTGTGCAAATTATTTAAGAGACAATCTTCTATGATGATATGAAACTACTTCGGCACCATATATCTATGGTATATGAGCTTACTACGGCGACATATTTTATGTGGAATATGAACTCCTTGTGACACTATACTTCTATAACATAAGGAGGCCTAACTTACCACTTGTATTACTGGTCATTTTATCCATGAGTTGGATTTCTCTTGTTGAGAAAATATTCTATAAGGAAAGGATTGCTAGGTTTTCCGCTTGTGGGTTTTTTCCTGACCACTAGCCTAATTTTTGGTGTTATTTTTCTTTTTGTGCATTGTATTTGTCTAATTTCTTGATGACCTAATGAATGAAGTAAAATGCTAAATGGAAAACACACATAAACAGTCACAAGTAATTATCATGTTAAGAAATTCTCTCTTGCATTAGAATTTCAACATGGTATTAGAGTTGATGGTGAAAGTGTTGGGCGAAATCATCTATTGTTTGTCGAAAGAGTATTCCAATAAGCCCTAGTCTCAGTCCTCCATATTGCATTAGGGAATAAATATGGGAAGAGTTCAAAGGTAACTAAATTCTCTGCTATAGGGTCAAAAAACCTAGTTCATGATCAATTTTTTACTCGCATTTGTAAAAAGATCTAAATTCAATGATTGTATTGAAGGTAGGTCGAATGATCTCAGGTCTTGAATAAGTCAAACTTAATCTCAATATGTCTAATCCAAATCTTCGAAGGACCTCAGATCTTATCTTAGAGGTTTGAGTCATCTCATAAAAGGATAAATAACAGAAGATCAAAATCATGTTTGCAAGAGAAATTATAGTAAGGCCGAGAAGGGAATACCTATGCTTAAAGTCCAAGTAATCTCCATTGAAAAATATGAATATTTTTAGTTATTGCTTCAAAAGATCAAAAGGCTCTATGAAGAAGGTTGAAGTTTCCTTAGTCCATTAAAAAAAAAGGAGGATCCATTAAGATAAATCTCAGGAGATCTTAATCATGTAAGATAATGATATAGTCAGATTACAACCTTGCTTTGTAAGTTGTGATAATGATCTTGATCATGATAGTAAATATCATCTTGTCTCTATTTTAGTAAGAAGTTGGGTATGAAAATCCTAGTAGACCAAATAACTCTAGGAGGACCAATAAATGTTGAATCTAAAGTCACTTTGGTAGGAACAGTTAAAAGGAATCTTGAAATTCCTCATGTCCAAAGGTTTGAAACTTTAAGACCAACAAGCCAAGAAATCTAGGAATGCATCTGCTAACAATAATTTATGATTGAGGTAATGTTCTCTTGACAACATAATTATTTGCTAAAATCAAATCTCAGAAGAAGTTCACTGAAGTTTGTTTACATAAAAAGTTTGGAGTCTCTCTCAAAAGTAGCATTGAGATTGAAGTATTTCTTCAAGTTATATTTTCTGGCTCGTAGCCTGAATAGGTCTCGATAAATGCCATCTTACAAAATTCAGATAAAGATATTAAGTATAACTGGTATGATATGAGTTGTGTATAAAGCACTGAAAGTACTCTATTATAAAATGAGAAGCCGTCAAATTATTGATAAAAGCAATAACACACAGTATTGAACACTTGAAGATGTTGCAAAAGGGCAGAATGTTGGCATTGCAAAGCATTTGTTGCCATGGACTTTGTTGTCACTAGGTATACATTAAAAGAGGTTGAGCTCCTTCTTAATATTAAATTTTGAAGTCATCTTAAGGAAGATGTGAAACTTATAGAACTTAATGTGCTTTTCCACTTGGGTTAAAAGGCTTGAATTGGTAATGCTAAAGAATCATGCAAGGATAATTGGACAATAAGGTTTTGACATATAGGGTTTGTAAATTCTAGCAAGCAATAAGGTTTGTATAAGAAATCCCTAGGACAAAATCCCTAGGTTTGAACATTTCCACTAAAAGAAGAAACCCTAGCTCATGCAAGGAAGGAATGACATCATAATGACGATGTGGTCAAAGATAATAAAATTTCAAGATGGATGCAAGAAGGCTAATATCAAGAGGGTGTTGACATTCTTCTCAAAAGATAAGTATTTTATATCCCTTGTTTGATTCTTACTATTGTTCTTATTTTATTATTAGTTACCCTCTTGTCTTTGAATTCTTTGCTTGATTGTAATTGTTTTTCTATAACCTCCTAGTGAGGATTGTAGGAACATAGTAGAAGTTGCCAAGGTTTTGATAACATTTGGAAGAAGTGGAAGAACGAAACAAAATAAGAGGACTTTCTAGAATTTCTATTGGAAGGATATTGCATTATATAATACCCAAGCTCAAAGTGAGCGAGAAGTTTGAAGTGTGCATTGATTGTGCATAAGAGAATTCAATTCTAGCATGCATTTAAGAAGGTTCCCTTAGAAAGAGGGAGAGGATCTTGACTAGACATTTTTCTTAGTTGATGATTTGATATGATTTGTTTCTAACAAAGAAGAAGGACTTATATGCTAGAGGGAGAAGATATGAAGAAGGTATTGCCTCCACAGGAAATCGTTAGAAATCCCTGCTATGACCTCAGAGAAAGTTAACCTTATATTCCTAGATGATGGACTGTCAATGTGAGAGGAAGCATCTAGTTTGGGTATTCAGAAAGCATTTGTTGATTTAGTGAAGGGAATATAATAACTTATGGTTGAACCAAGATGTGTTGCTCAACATATGTTACAAGAACAGTACAATTGGTAATGGATTATTTTATAAGTTCAACAATAGACTTAGCTTAGGCTTGTAGATATTACCTCTCTCACTGAGAGGGAGAGATGATGAGATGGACATTCTCCCTATGTCATCATGACCTTGTTTGGAGAATGGTCCAATATTTTCCCTGTGTCATCTTGACCTTAGTTAGAGAAGCTCTTCCTTTGCCATTATAACCTTGGTTGGAGAATGGTTTGATAGATTAGATAACATCGTGGACCGACATTCTTCATATGTCATGTACTTTGAACTTATTAGGGAGGTTATCCCTCATGTCAATTACATAGACCTTGGTTGAAGAATGGTCCAATGGACTAACATTCTTATTGTGTCACTTTGACCTTGGTTGGAGAATGAATTCTCCTTGTGTCACTTTGACCTTGGTTGGAGAATAAATTGTCCTTGTATCACTTTGACCTTGATTGGAAAATGAATTATCCTTATGTCACTCTGACCTTGGTTGGAGAATTAATTCTCCCTGTGTCACTTTGACCTTGATTTGAAGAATAGTTTGATAGAGGATATTCTCCCTATGTCAGTTAGACCTTGGTTGGAGAATAGTCCTAGACATCACTCAGATCTCTTTCTGGAGTGAGAAAGAGCCTCCCAGCATCATGTTCTGATCTCTTTCTAGAGTGAGATTTGTTTTGCATCATGCTTTGATCTCTGTCTAGAGTGAGCTTGTTTTGGTGCATACCAAATTATGCATATGTGTCATATGTTAGGGGTACTGAGTAGGTTATGGAAATGTGGTTGATGCTGGTAATAATGATGATGATTCTTATCTTAATCTTGATAATCCTTTCTTATAGAAATATTCAACTTGAGAATACCGTGATGAGTCATTACATATACCTCCCTAGTTAAGAGGGAGCATTGAAATTGTAACTAGGTTCGGTTTTTATAATTATGATATTTAAAAAGTCAAAAAAAATGTATTTGAGTCAAAAGAAAAATTTATTTTATCATGTCCCATTTGGACATTTAAAATAACAAAAATTGAATTTTTTAAGTATGATTTTGTGTCTCCAAGTTGACCAAGTCATCCTTCTAGAAGACAAGTTAGCTTGCCCAAAGGATGTCTCCATTTGCATGAACGAACAAATATATGTTGGCATCTATACTTTATCACTTGGAAACCAGTTCATATCTATTATGTGGAGGAAAATATTTAGATCTATCTAAGGCACTTATCTTTTATGGTATGTGAATTATTTGAGGGATAATCTTATGTGATGATACAAACCTATTGTAGAAACATATATATGTGGTATCCAAGATTATTATGACAACATATTTTCTATGGAATCTGAACTCATTGTGGAACTATACTTCTATGACATGAAGATGGATGATTTAACACTTGGATTACTGGTCAGTTTATCTATGACTTGGATTTCTCTTGTTGACAAAAGATTCTATAAGGAAAGTATCGTTGGATTTCCCCTTGTGGGTTTTTCCTTGGCCACTGGCCTAATTTCTGGGGTTCTTTGTCTTTTTGTGGATTGTATTTGTCTAATTTATTTATGACCTATTGAATGAAGTAAAATGCTACATGGAAAACATATATAATTAGTCACAAGTAATTATCATGTTAATAAATTCTCTCTTGCATTTGAATTTCAATGCAACAATCACCTAGACTCCTCCATAAGAAGTAACAAGTATCTTCTTTCTAAATTAGACTAGCAACTTTTGTATGCCCACTTGAACAAGTTAAATATTATTTAGAGATAGGTGCCAGTCCCTTATTATGACTTAAATTTGTTTTGGTTTATCACTCCACTTGGCCTTAAGAAATCCATTTTGAGTTTCTTTTGATGCCAGTTAGTCATACTTTTCCTAATAAATACATCCTCCAAGGTATTTTGTGAGTCAAATTTATTTTAATATATTATATATATATATATATATATTATATTTTATATGAAATATTACATTGTAAAACAAATTTAGAAAACTACAGTAAATTTCGTAATTTGTCATTCATTCTCACATATATGCATGCCACATGGGTGCAATCTATGACATGGGTTGTGTCGCACAAAATCTCGAGATGGATCAATACCTATCTTCTCAACTAGAATAGACCCTGAGATGCACAATTAATGTGTAGTCAATGTATCCAATCTAGCAGCGAAAATGCAAGGCAATTTTGTATTTTCGCTCAAATTTGATTTTTATTGATTTTCACTATGGTCTAAGCCTTGCATAAGGTTGATTTGATCTATTTACAGTCCTAGGATATCCCATAATAATTAGCAAGGAGGATATTTAGGTTTTCAATTTTGTTTTTCCTATAAAAGCAATCAAATGATGCTTGCTAGATGAGTTTTGGAATTTCAAAACATCGCAAAAATATTCGGTGAGCTTAGACTTCAACTTTGAAGCTTTGTTTTAGATTTATTTCATATAATATATGTAGATCTTTTGATTCCTGACTTTTGGTATTTTACTGGTGTACTGCTAAGCATAGAGGCCCCCACAACTTAAGTCCATACACTCCATTTCATTTGTTGTTAATTTTGTATATGTTGGTATATCTTGTTTCTATGTGTTTCTTTCATGTTCATACTTTATAACTTTCAATGTTTATGTCTTGTCAAGCATATTGTTCATACTTGTCATTTTATGATATTGTGCTTATAGGTGCTTATAGTTTACATGAAAACTCGCTATCCATATTTGATTGTTTAGAGTATTGTTTATGAGCCATAATTATCAAAATATTCGATGTGTGTGAATACAAGCTAATTGATAAGTTAAAGTAGATGACAAGGAGTGTCACCCACTACTTTTCTAGGTGGAAAAATCCCTAACTCTCTCACAGCTTCTCACTTAGTATTGCATCAACAAGCATCATAGTTCCTTTATTTCTTGCTTTCATTCCTTATTTTCCTAGATTAAATCAATACCTTAAGTATACACCAACTAATGAGTGGATCAAAAGACTACTTGAGTGTCCATCCACTTTCTCTCTCACAAGTGGAGAAGGCCGAATTGCATTTTTTGCTTTTTAAGTAGTGTTAGGTTCACTTTATTAGATTGGAAAACAACTATCGGAGTGTCTATCTTCTTCCACTAGTGAAAAAGGCCCTTGTATATTACCAATCCATTAAACTAAACCTCTTGAGTATTGCTTTCAATTTTTTTCATTTACTGACATTTGATTTCTATGGAAAAGTTTTCAAAATACCTTCCAAGCAATATGATTAGAATAAGTTTTTTTTTCTTAGTTTAGTATTTTAAATTAGAATTCTAGATCTTGAACTTATTTAGCTAAATTTAGTACTTCGTATTAGATGGTGACAGTCGATATAGCGTAGCTCCTAAAATATTGTATTTTGTTTCTATGTTTATGAATACCCATTTTGATAAAAATATTATGTCCTAATTTGTGCACCCAAATTAGCCTAACAATTGGTTATAATTTTAGTAACTTATTAGGAGAAATTTAGTGTTTTGTAGTTCCTTAGGTTTGATCCCTTACTAGAACTCCGATTTTTCTTAAACCTTTATCAATTACAGTTATGTCCCTTTTGTTTCATGGCAATGATGTTACATTGTGTGAGAATTTATTTGTGCATTTTGAGTTGAATTTAAAGGTATGTTGCATAGATATTGACATCGGTAAAGTGAACTAGATTAAAATTGAATGTGTACATTGGAGTAAAATGTGAATTTAATATTTGAGATATATAAAATAATGCTTCCATATATATTTGCAATATTCGGATACAACATCTCAAATTAAAGAGGAAACTAGGATCTAAGAATAAATTAGTAAGATGCCCCTATAGATTGGGCCAAAATGCATATGGATAAAGAACTAACACAAAAGGAGGGAAAAATAAACCAATGAAAAATCCACATTGCATGTGGCTAGGATAAATAAAAAATCCCTTAATCAATTAGGTTGATGAGAATATTCATTTTCCAAATATGTCAATTTTCCTACATTTGCTTGACCCAATTTTGTTTAGTTTCTTGCATTTTCTTGATCTAATATTGAAGATCATTTTATTGCTTGCATCAAAAGTAGCATTGGAAAACTATAGTTCTAACTTGTTCTCAATAAACCCTAGAAGAATTGAAAATATTCCAAAAGAACTTAACAGAATGACCTTTAAACTAGTGGGTAGGGAGGGGGAAGTTGTTGCAAAAAAAAATGGTAATTAGGGATATGAATGAGTATTAGGTCTTTGAAGATGTGAATTTGACCCACTAAATCACTCAACCTTCTCATATTTTCAGACTCATTTGTGCTATTCTTAACCTCTCCCTTTTGTATTTATCCTTTTAATGTTTCTCTAGCTCCCTTTGTTGTTATATTGCATTCTTTACCAATTGTTTTTGCTACTCCTTTTATTGAATTTCCCTTTCTCTTTGAAGCATTTCTTGCTTTTATTGTTAATTTTCAATAATCCTTGCAACACTCTTCTTATTTGCAAGATCCTCCTTCTCTTGCTTTAATTCCAACATCTCTTTTTTCGTTTCTTATGTATGCATCAACCAAGAGTTTTCATACAATACTTTGAAGTTAGTAGTTGGAAATTCATACATGATCGAAGAAAAGATTTGGATTGCATCTTTAAGTTCTCTATCGGTCTCTCCATTGGTAGCTTGAATAGGAATTATGACACTAATTGACCATTACTTGGGTGATAATAAGGATCATCTAGAAGTCATCACAATTTTGAATACTAATCATCATGATATGTGAAGAAGAAAATGGAGTTGAAGATGTCATAGAAGTGATTGGCTAGGGTTTCCTAGTTTTCATTGTTCCTCCCCATCATGTTGACCATTTTTCTATTGATCTTGGGTTTCATTTGTGGTTTAGTGTATATTTTTTCAATCTTCATGATTAATCTGAATTTTTTGTCATTGAATCAAGGTTTGTCTTGGTTTTTAGTTAGCTTGGTTTGTTATCAACTCAGATGTTCTTTTCTTGTTACATGTGTTTACAACTCACTATGGTTTTTCTTACCGCTATACTATGCTCTGGTGGTATTTCTCTAGTTCTTGAGTGGTTAAGATAATTGCTCATTCAATGGGTCTCCCAAGCATATTTGTTAAAAAAATAGAGTCAATTCCCTCTCTTGATTTGGGTTTTCCTCCTCTATGAAGAAGAATGTGACTACATTGAAGGAAAGAGAGTTGAATGGTAGGTTCATTGGCCTTTGGCTTAGCTATAATTTTGTTTTAGAATTGAATTTTGTTAGTTGGGTAAATCATGATCATGTTGGTATTCTCTATTTTGGAAATAATTATTATGCTTTTATTTTATAAAAAAAAGGAGGACAGGGATAAAATCTATAGATTTGGACCTTATTTAATGGGCACAAGAGGAATTTTTCTCATCCATTGGTCTCTAGATTTTAATCCCATGATGGAAATTTCTTCTATAGCAGTGTGGATGAGAGTTCCATATATTCCCCTTCTTTACCAGGGTGAAGGTATTTTCAAGGCTATAGGAGATGAATTGGGTTGATTTATTTCTAGTGATATGAACAAGGAGAATAACTTATCTTGTGCTAGAATTTTCATTGAAATGGATTTTTCAAAAGGAATTCTTGAGGTGATTCAACTTAACTTAGATGGTTGGTCGCATCTTCAGGCCTTGTATTATGAATAGGTTCCCTTTAAATGTTACATTTTTTATCATGAGCATGGGCACTTTGCAAAAAGGTTGTCCTAAGGCTCCAACTTCTCAACTTTTTTCTAATCATCCACCATCTTCTCATAGTAATGATGAGCAAGGAGAATACAAACCAACTACAATGAAACACAAGAAGCATTTGACTATGAAGTCACATTCTAGTAAGCATTTGAAGTTCCTAGAGGCAGATTGTTACATCCCTATAATACTAGTGATTAACCCATTACTATTGTAGTTGTATCCCTTATTAATATTGATGTGCCCCTATTGTCCCCATATTTATTATTGTGCCCCATAGAATCCCTCTATTGTTATTTTTGTGGCTTTATATTATTATTGTTAGGTCGGTAGGGTTATATTGTGACTCCTTAGACTCCTATATATAGAAAGGAGGTTTTGTCATTTGAATCATCCAAGAATTGTTCATTTATGTAATCTAAAGGAGGTTGCCC
>APFE031534751.1:30008-43539 GCA_000404065.3 Pinus taeda | reverse complement strand
AGTGGTAATTCCAGCCAATGCATTAAAAGATATGGTCAGATTCATTTCTTCTTTATCTAGGTTTTGTTCCTGGAGTATATCCTCTTCTTTTGACCTTTCTTGCTCCTTTTCTTCTTTCTCTTCATAATCTATGTAGAATAGTTTATTCTCAGCACACTTATGACCTTTAGTGTTGTTTCCCGGATAAATTGTTCTTGCCAACAAGACTAATATCCCTAGTATCAATAGATATCTAGCAACAAATAGGACAAGCAAATCTACCTTTCTCTAAACAGATTGCAATTCAGTAATAAAAAATAAAGAGGTGTTTTCAACCCTACCTTAATTCCAATGCTAATTTGTGGCAGTAACACTCCAACAGCTCTAAAAGAGTTTCCTTTTAAGACCCTGCAATCACAAACAAGACACACCAAATAACAACTGCATAGCTAATATAATAAATCATGTTCATCATGGTGATCAAGGAATCCATGAAATAAACCATAAAACGCAGCTTATTGAGAAAAATATAATTGATTGTATTAACTTTGGAATAGAAGAACTTTACAACCTTTGGTGCCTTGATGTTGTCTAAGCTCTTCCCAGGGTCCAAACAGGAATCTCCTCTACTTTGACAAGCCTCACTCTCTTCCAAATGACATCAAAAGGTATGTAATCTCTCCTCTCAAAAGCTCAATTAGGAAGACTAAGTTCTAGCTACATTTACCCTAAAAAATATTCAGCTTTCAACCTCCCAAGTAACCAACCCGATGCTTCATTTTATAGTGCAAAGGAAGGAGGTTATAGGTCCACCATTGAAGGGATAGATTCCTCCTTCAAAGGGATAAGCTCCTCACATCAAGGGGATAGCTCCTTAAGGTCTGGGATGCATGAACCCTTAAGGAGAAAACTTGCCACCTCAAGGTTCCCTCTAGAAGCTTCTAGAAATGACTCAAAGTGAGCTTTTAGAATGTACTTGCACCTTTTTGACTTTTACAGGGGTCCACACCCAAAACACATAGACAGAGAGGTCAGGTGCATAGGGGACATGACCAATGGGTGTGGTACCACAAGTAATGCTAAGAGAAAGTGTGGAACTAGAGTTTTAGAGATTTTTAAGGTCTTTCTCTTCTTTTCAAGGCTTCATATGAAGAACTGAGGTTTAAGACTTGCAAAGGAGGAAGGTATGGGTGGTGATAGACTCACATTGATTGCAGAATGTCAAAGTGGAAATTTTTGTGCAACAGATTGGCCCCTAAAGTGCGAAGTCTGTAATAGATGAGGATAGTTTTTGTCATTTAAGAAGAGTGAAGTACTTTATCATTTCAAGGATCTTCCTGTGGACACCCCGGTCAGAACCTGTAAAAAACATTCAAATGCGCAATAATAGTTAATATATATATATATATATATATATATAATATATATACTAATATATATTATATATATATATATAATACTATCTATATATATTATATATATAAATTATATATAAATATATATATAATCATATATATATAATATATATATATATATAATTAATATATGAGCATATCATCGTTGAGGTACGCAATTCCCATAGTAGATCAAAACTAGCTAGAAACTATCTAAACTACTCTAATATAGGAATGATTTTGTAATACATCACAAGTATAGACATATGTAGACTCAGTATGGGTGCATCCATCTATTTATGAATAGTCCATTGTATAATGAATAACAAAATTCCTCACAGCCTGGATGGTGGAAACTAGATCTAGGGTCTTGATTTCTGTTTCCCGAACTAGTATGATTCTATCCATGTGAAAGAATGTGTCAAAGTTGAACATGGTAGAAACCACTTGATTACAAGTCAATGATGTGAACTGTTACCAAGTGTGAGAGGAACCACCAATAATGTCAATGGCCCTCAAAGTACTCAGTAGAATTCATGAAATGTGAATAAATGAGTCGATGTCAAACACGTCATGGAATCCTTTGATCAAAGGTCAATGATGCAATCTATCATCAGAGGCCAGAAACCTGCCATTGAGGAATGCAGATTCCAAGGTAGTGACAATTTCTAGATCATCTTTCTAGATAATGAGTTGGATTCGATAGAAAGCAATCCGTTGTAGGCAAGCCCACAACACGAAATCATAGCTCAAGTTTTGAAGAAATGTATTTGGCAAGGACTAAATCAGGGATGCTCAAGATGGATGATCGGTATTTTGCAAATGAATGGTTTATTTGAACTAACCTCTTGAACACATAATGACACTGCAAATGGTTTGGTGACAATTGACCCAAAGCTAATACCCAAACACCCGCTAAAGACTTTGAATATGGTTTGATTAACTGTTAGGCAAAGGATTTCCCAAACCAAGTGAACAAAAAGTGTCATGTTCAAGAGTGGTTAACTACTTTTCTAAACACAATGTATAACAAACAAGTTCATTTTCCTCCCTTTCCCCCCACTATTTCTGGCAAGTACCTCTTTATTTTTGACAACCTTGAGGAGGATAACATTTGCTTGATTATAAGCTCATCCTTCAAATGAGTCCAACTTAGTAAAATTCAAACCCTAAGAAGGAGTGGTCCGTTCCTGTTTAAAATTGAACAAGTCCTTTACTGTTAAATTTTAACGAGTCCAGTATAGGAGAAACTCAGTGTTTTTCAATTTTAGGGAGTTAGAAGAAAAACTTAAGAAAACTCCATGGTTGTCCTTTTTCATAAATTTGTGTCCCCCAAGCTCGAAAAAGTATAAAATAATACTTGAGAGACCTACTTGATCATTACAATCAAGGAGTACTTTTCATAATTAGTGGCTCTAATCTGAAAAAGTAAAAAAGTGATCAAAGACACATCATTATATTACCAATATCGAAATTGAAACAACAAAAGTCTGGCAATCTTTTCATGCTTATACGGTTAGAAAAGAGTTGTAAGTGGACCGTCCTTTTAATTCCGTTTTAATGAGTTTAAAAAGAAAAACTCGACAATTTTTTCATATTTTATGAGTCAGAAAGGAGCTTAAAGAAGACTCGTCCTAGAGGAACGAGTGGTATAAAGGGTAGCAACTGGTTCCGACAATGGTGGAACTGCTCAAAACATGTAATGGTCAAGAGGTTGGCTAAGAAAACCACTCATAACTGCGGTCCCTCAGGAAAGGAAAACAAGCAAGTGAAAGCATATGATCAGCCAAAGAGATGGTAGAGATGGAATGAAAACAACCAAGCCTCATCTAACAGAATTTAGTGGATAAAGATGGAAATCACGAGATGTAAAATGGGTATGGGTTCATTTTTACACAAGCTTGAACCATAGAGAACTCTGCTTGGATTTGGTTTCATGTTTACACAAGCTTGAAATGAAAAACTATGCTTGTTGTAAGTTTGCATGCCCACAACATAATGACGCAAATCGAGGTACATGCCCCCCAAGCTTCATCACATTCAACCAGGTGGATTGAATGAAGGTTCACTTTCAAGATCTTGAAAATACTCGACTCGAAAAGGGAGGTGTTTCATTTGTTAACGAGGTTGACACAGGAAAATAACTATCCTCAAAACCCTTGTTTCATTTTTTTTACGAACTTAACATAAGACAAGGAACTATGCTCTAAAATCCTTGATTCATTTTTTAAATGAGCTTTACACAAGACAAGGAACTATGCTCATGACTCCTTGTTTCATTTTTTAACGAGCTTGACACAAGACAAGGAACTATGCTCATGACATTCAGTTTCATTTTTTTAACGAGGTTGAGAGAGGAACGAACTATCCTCGCATCCTAGTTTCATTTTTTACTGAGGTTGAGATAGGAAGAAACTATCCTCGCAATATCCAGTTTCATTTTTTAATGAGGTTGAGACAGGAAAAAACTATCCTCGCAATATCCAATTTCATTTTTTAACGAGGTTGAGACAGGAAAAAAATATCCACGCGATAGGTCAGGAATCAGAAAATGACTGTACAGCCTGATATGAAATTTTAAAGGGACTCATAGGCATTGCACCATGAAATGAATTTAGCTTGGAATCGGAAGGTACGATCCAAGGATCATTAAAAGCAACAGTGTTCGATGAAATCATATGAATATTTGCAAATGAAGGAAATACATTAGGAGGAGGGAAGGAAAAAGTTCCTAGTAAACCAGAATGTTTAATCAAACCTACTCCAACATCTTGGTAAGGGACAGTCATTTTATTACCGACATGCTAAACACTGTTAGTAGAGGTTGGTTCGGATGAGAAAGAACTCAGGTGGTCTATTGTAATGATCTTTCCATTATGAGGAAACTTAACAAGCCGAAAGACCAATGAAACAATAGCAGTCATAGCGTAAGACCAACTGCAACCCAAGAGAAGGTTGTAATCTAGAGGGGCATTAACCACTTCCACATCTAGATTTACAGTTTTGCCTTCTACCCCTAGAGGAAAATCTTCCAAAATACCAAAAGGATGAAACCCTTGGCCATCAAAATCCTTTAGAATCGTCGGGGATTGATTGAGTGTAGGAGTGCCAAGAAATCTCCAACACTGGATCGACATAATACACATAGAAGCTCCCTCATCAATTACAGTCTGAAAGCAAGGTCTATTTTTGACTAACAATGGAATCTGGAAAGCCATTTGATGAGGTAGGCGAGGTGCATTATTCTCTAAATCAAATACTATAAGGTTTGAATCCTGAATATCGACAGCTCCTATAGCAGACAATAGTAATTTACATTGTGCTAGGCATGATTGCAGCACATCTAAAACCGACATTGCTAAAGGGGCAATGGCCAGGTCGTCAACAATGTTATAATCCTGAGCAGCTCGTGCAGATTATTTTTGAAATATACCTTTAGCAGGCAGTTTGGTTACTAAGTCTAGATTGGGTTTCTCGACCTGAGGTGGATTGGAAACAAGAGGAGTTGAAGTTGACGGGTTTGAATGAGAAGATTCTGCTTCTTTACCATCAACAGAATTGTTACTACCATAATCTTGTGATTGCGTCGCAATCCTGACATGAGACATCATCATGATGGGTTCTTCTGAGGTATTTGAGGAAGAAGCAACTACTTTACTATCTTGAATAGATGAAGGATCCTTCAAGACAGTAGTTGTTTGAGAATCTTTAACAAATTTTGAAAAATGTGCTCGATATGTGCATTCTTTAGTAAAATGATCCTTGTCGCAAAGGAAACAAGGATAGCGAGGTTTTCATTTTTCGTCAATAGATTCATTTTTATTCATTTTCTCTTTTGAATTTTGATTGTTTTTATTTTTCTCCTTCTCTTTACTACTGGATTTGGCCTCAAATGAATCTGTACCATGGACATTGGCAGAAACTTCAACAGAAGAATCTCCTTTCAGGGAAATAGGTAAAGTTGTTGTAGGAGAAGAATTCTTTGAAGATTTCTTCTTCATTTTAGAACTAACTGAACCAATCACACCATCAGCGGCGTGAGATCTTGAAGGAGTTGTAGTTTTCGGAAGATCAAGGATTTTTTCGTGTAAAGTACCTGACTGTGTATAAACGAAGTCAAGGTACTGAGCCTGAGAAATTACTTGCTCTTCAGTAGCAACTCCTACCTTACCTACATCCTCAGTGATTTTAGGTAATAATGATTTAACAAACCATTCTGCTAAAATTTGATTCGGGCTAAAAACTTTCACTAAGTGCCTTCTACGTCGCCATTCATGAATATGATCAGAAATATATGTTGACGTAGACTATTTTAATGAAGTTAATAATTCCGTGCCATTTTTGTATCTGACAGGAAACTGAAAATGAGTTAAGAAAGAAGTAGCTAACTGACTAAAATTATAAAAATAGCCTCGTGGTAACTCAATGTACCATTTGGCAGCAAGACCAATCAAAGTTCTTTGAAAAAGATGTAAGCGAATTGAATCATCTATGATAAATTAGATGCACACCAGAGGTGATAAGTCATCACATGATTCGACAATATCTCTCCTGACTTACCCTCAAACTTTGGGATATCACTGGGCAAATTATTAGGCATTGGCCGCCAATTTGGAAGATAATAAATCAAATCATTTGTAAGGCACGACAAATCAGGTAAATCCAAAATTGCAATAAACGGTAACTAACAGTTAGGTTCACAAAAACCTTATGTAACGAGACCAACTCTAGGAGGAGGATACCCACGATAACCTGGAATCATATTTGCATTAGGAATGTTAGAAGATCCCAGGAAACTAGGATGAACTGAACTGAACTGAGGCTGATGAGGCTACTGGTAAGTATAGCTAGGGTACAGTTGATATTGATAAACTGGATTTTGTATAGTAGGACCAGATTGATACTATCCCTAGTACGGTTGACTCATGGCAATAAGCTTTCAACCTCCCAAGTAACCAGCCTAATGCTTCATTTTATAGTGCATAGGAAGGAGGTTACAGGTCCACCATTGAAGGGATAGAGTCCTCCTTCAAAGGGATAAGCTCCTCACATCAAGGGGTTAGCTCCTTAAGGTATGGGATGCATGAACCCTCAAGGAGAAAACTTGCCACCTCAATATTCCCTCTAGAAGCTTCCAGAAATGACTCAAAGTGAGTTTTTAAGAATGTACTTGCGCCTTTTTGACTTTTACAAGGGTCAGCATCCATAACACATAGATAGAGCAATAGGGTGCGCAAGGGACATGACCAATGGGTGCAGTACCGTAGGTAATGTTAAGAGAAAGTGTGGAACCAAAGTTTTAGAGACTTTTAAGGTATTTCTCTTATTTTCAAGGCTTGATATGAAGAACTGAGGTTTAAGACTTGCAAAGGAGGAAGGTATGAGTGGTGATAGACTCATATTGATTGCAAAATGTGAAAGTGATAATTTTTGTGCAAGAAGTGTATTTTCTATCACAACTGTAACAAAGCCCTTTTGCTCTTTTTTCTCCCAATTTTTGTGGTTTCAACCTTATAGGTTGTGGAAGACTAGGGGCAACAACACTTCCATCTTTATAGTTGCGAGTGGTATGCTACTTAGTTTCCATAATTAAGGCTTTTCATTTTTCTTGCTAACCTGAATTCCTTCTCTAATGAATCAGGTTCCCAAAGGCGAACATCATGTTGGATATTATCCTTTAAAGTCCCTATGAACACATCAATCCTATGCTCTTCAGGAATTTTTTTTACCCTTATGTTCAAATTTTGGAACTCCTCAATGTGCTCCATTATTGAACCCTTTTGTTTGAGACTTATCAATTTGCTAAAAAAGTGTTGCTTTTTATATCCTCATAATGTGCTATCAATTCTTCCTTAAAAATTGCCAAAGTGATAATTTGTTTACAAGAGGAAAGCCATTGATACCATACAAACTAGTTTGGTTCCAAACATAAAGTTACAATGCGTACCTTTTGTGTGTTTTGCACATTATTGAGATCGAAAAATGGCTCCATTTGTAACATCCATGTTGCGGGATCCTTGCCATCAAAATTCTTCATATCAATTTTTGGAATATGGTGGGCATTTGGTCCAACATTAGAGTCTATGAAATCATGATTAACATTTCTTTTGTTCTCATAATGAGTTTCCTTTACTACCCTTTCACCATTAGTAGGCATTTCTTGTAGAAACTTTCTCAAATTTGTCTTCAAATCTTCCATGCCTGTCTTAAAACCTGTCTTCAAATATATCTTCAAATCATCCATCTTAGCTTTCATGTCATTCATCTTAGCTTCTACACCTTTCTTTAAACCATCCATCTTAGATTCTGTTACTTTTTGTGCAAGTGACACTTGTTTCATTTGGTCTCGTAATTTTGATATATCATGTTGCATTTCTTCCTCTTCTTCATGAGTCATGCTAGGGCTTTCAGGTTGCTTACTAGGTGTTTTAATTTTCTTTCCTCGGGGCATAAATTACCAATAATAATGCTTTACTATGCCCTTTGAATTCCTTCAAACTAATTTTCAAACCAAGCTTATGCAAAAATTTTAAAAAAACTACACACCTTTTTTCACTTTGTAGGAGCTTGATATTGAATCTAATGTATCTCTATAATTTCAGATCATCCAGTTCTGAAATTACGACTTGTAGTAGGCCTCTGCGTCCTCTTTCCATTTCCACCAATCTTATCCAAATTAGATTCTCCAAGTAAGACTTATGCCAAATCTCCGACAGTAACCTGATTATAGACTAGTTCAGTAGAGCAAACTTGTATCACGTGCTACAGGTCACTGTTTCCACCTTTGGCTCTAAGAAATATATACAAGAAACTAAATTCCATCCTCTTTTTATACCTTTTTATGAAATTTCAATCCGATGCTTAGAGAGAAAGTTATGACGATTTTCCCTAGGTCACCTCTTTGGAATGTAATTGAGGAGTCTGCGGAAGGACCAACTTCCTTAGATCATATCTCCAAAAACACTAAAAAATGCACCTAAAATGATAAACAATTCATTTTTCCTTTCAATGAATCTCTAGCTAAAGAAAGAGTTTAGAATGCATCTCTTTGAAAAAAAAATATTTCCTTCAACATGTCAATGAAAATAAAATCATTTTGTCTTTTTCAATAAACTCAAAACGAGACTACTAATTAAAGCTCACAAAAATAGATCCATTTTCTTTTCAAACTCTCAAAACTATAGAAAACAATTCTTTCAAAAGAGATTCTACAATTTCTAGAAAACATTCAAAACTATGAAAAATCAATCTTTAGATCTAAAAACTTCTAAAAATCTAATCGATATAAAAGCTTCAAATATTTCTGAGGACTTTTTACTTAGTTATTTAGTAAACTAAGGATTAATTCGTTCAGAAAAAACAAATCAATCAAAAAACACCCAGCTATGTTTTCTTTTATAAAAATGAAATTCACAACTTATGACCAAGTTCGTTCAAATATTTGCAAAGAGAAACGAAATCTATTTCTCACCAAGGTAAGATTTCACAAACCAGCGAGACTCATCAAGAAGGGAAAAGATACCAGGGTGATCTAAGGTTTCTTAGGCTTCTAAACTTTGAGTCACTACAAAGACCGAGTTAAAACCAATCCAGGCATGCAAAACTTATAGAAATTCATCTAAAGCACAACACCAATGGAACTTACTCATGAAAGACTTTTGATAGGATATATGGAGATATGGGCAGAGACTAAAAGAAATAAATAGAACCTAAACTTCACTGGATGAAAAGATTTTAGGTTTTTCAAAAATTTTGACAGGGTCTGTAGGCTTCCAGTAAAATCAGGCGTCGTACCGCTCTGTGCAGTAAAGTAACAGTGCGAAGAGGTTCGCACTATAATACAAACAGAAAACACGGTCCTCATAAAACTTTCTAAAGAACAAAAAATAATCTAGGACCTAAAAACTACCCAATCCCACACACATCAAGCAAAAGCCAGAAACAAAATCAAATTTCTCAAGTCAAATACAAAGGAAAATTAAAAACCAAATCCAAGTCCCCAGTGGAGTTGCCAATTTTTTGGCCAGATAAATCATTCTTGTGGACAAGACTGATCTCCCTAGTATCAACAGATATCTAGTAACAAGCAGGACAAGCAAATCTACCTTTCTCTAAACATATTACGATTCAGTAATAAAAACTAAAGAGGTGTTTTAGACCCTACCTTAAGTCCAACACTAGTTTGTGGAAATAACGCTCCAACAGCTCCGAAAGATTTTCCTTTTAAGAACCTGCAATCACAAACAACCACACATCAAATAATACCTGCATAGCTAATATAATAAATCATGTTCATCATGGTGATCAAGGAATCCATGAAATAAACCATACAACACAGCGTATTGAGAAAAATATACTTGATTGTATTAACTTTGGAATAGAATAACTTTACAACCTTTGGTGCCTTGGTGTTGTCCAAGCTCTTCCCAGGGTCCAAACAGGAATCTCCTCTACTTTGACAAGCCTCACTCCCTTCCAAATGGGATCAAAAGGTATGTAATCTCTCTTCTCAAAAGCTCAATTAGGAAGATTGAATTCTAGCAGCATTTACCCTAAAAAATATTCAGCTTTCAACCTCCCAAGTAAGAAGCCCAATGCTTCATTTTATAGTGCAAAGGAAGGAGGTTACAGGTCCACCATTGAAGGGATAGGGTCCTCCTTCAAAGGGATAAGCTCCTAACATCAAGGAGTTAGCTCCTTAAGGTATGGGATGCATGAACCCTAAAGGAGCGAACTTGCCACCTCAAGATTCCCTCTACAAGCTTCCTGAAATGACTCAAAGTGATTTTTTAGGAATGTACTTGCACCTTTTTGACTTTACAGGGGTCCGCGCCCATAACACATAGACAGAGCGATCAGGTACGCAGGGGACATGACCAATGGGTGCGGTACCATAGGTAATGTTAAGAGAAAGTGCGGAACCAGAGTTTTAGAGATTTTTAAGATATTTCTCTTATTTTCAAGGCTTGATATGAAGAACTGAGGTTTAAGACTTGCAAAGGAGGAAGTTATGAATGGTGATAGACTAACATTGACTGCAGAATGTCAAAGTGACAATTTTTGTGCAACAAGTGTATTTTCTATCACAACTGTAACAAAGCCCTTTTGTTCTTTTTTCTTCCAATTTTTTTGGTGTCAACCTTATAGTTTGTGGAAGACTAGGGGCAACAACACTTCCATCTTTATAGTTATGAGTGGTATGCTTCCTGGTTACCATAATTAAGGCTTTTCATTTTTCTTGCTAACCTGAATGCCTTCTCTAATGAATCAGGTTCCCAAAGGTGAACATCATGTTGGATATTATCCTTTAAAGTCCCTATGAACACATCAATCCTATGCTCTTCTGGAATATTTTTTACCCTTACGTTCAATTTTTGGAACCTCAATGTGCTCCATTATTGAACCCTTTTGTTTGAGACTTATCAATTGGCTAAATAAGTGTTGCTTTTTGTATCCTCATAATGTGCTGTCAATTCTTCCATAAAGATTGCCAAAGTGATAATTTGTTTACAAGAGAAAAGCCATTGATACCATACAAACTAGTTTGGTTCCAAATATAAAGTTACAATACGTACCTTTTGTGTGTTTTGCACATTATTGAGATCGAAAAATGGCTCCATGTGTAATATCCATGTTGCGGGATCCTTTCCATCAAAATTCTTCATATCAATTTTTGGAATATGGTGGGCCTTTGGTCCAACATTAGAGTCTATGAAATCATGATTAACATTTCTTTTTTTTCTCATTATGAGTTTCCTTTACTACCCTTTCACCATTAGTAAGCATTTCTTGTAGAAACTTTGTCAAATATGTCTTCAAATCTTCCATGCCTGTCTTCAAACCTGTCTTCAAATCTATATTCAAATCATCCATCTTAGCTTCCATGTCATTCATCTTAGCTTCTACACCTTTCTTTAAACCATCCATCTTAGATTCTATTACTTTTTGTGCAAGTGACACTTGTTTCACTTGGTCTCGTAATTTTGATATATCATGTTGCATTTCTTCCTCTTCTTCATGAGTCATGCTAGGGATTTCAGGTTGCTTACTAGGTGTTTTAATTTTCTTTGCCCTCGGCATAAATTACCAATAATAATGCTTTACTATTCCATTTGAATTCCTTCAAACTAATTTTTCAAACCAAGCTTATGCAAAAATTTTAAAAAAACTACACACTTTTTTCACTTTGTAGGAGCTTGATATTGAATCTAATGTATCTCTGTAATTTCAGATCTTCCAGTTCTGAAATTATGACTTGTAGTAGCCCTCTGCGTCCTCTTCCCAATGCCACCGATCTGATCCAAATTAGATTCTCTAGGGAAGAGTTATGCCAAATCTCTGACAGTAACCTGATTATAGACTAGTTCAGTAGAGCAAACTTGTATGACGTGCCATGAGTCACTGTTTTGACCTTTGGCTCTAAGAAATATATACAAGAAACTACAGTCCATCCTCTTTCTATACCTTCTTATGAAATTTCAATCTGATGCTCAGAGAGAAAGCTAGGTGATTTTCCTCAGGTCATCTGTTTGGAATGTAATTGAGGAGTCTGCAGAAAGACCAACTTCCTCAGATCATATCTCACGAATATAGTGTGAAAAACTCTAAAATTCAGATGCATGGTTCAGTGTGATTTTGTCTCAAATGGGGTTTTTTTTAGCTTCTGAAACATCACAGAGAAAATTTATGGCAAAAATTCCATGATGACCTATTTGGAGTAGTGAAACCCTAGAATCCAAAGCTCTAATAGCAAATGTTATGAAACCGGCTCACAAAAAAATAGAAAAGATAGATCAACGCCTTAGAATTCAGCCTCTTCAAAGGGGAAACCTCATTTACATTACATAAATGAACAATTCTTGGATGGTTCAAATGAAAAGACCTCCTTTCTATATATAGGAGTCTAAGGAGTCAAAATATAACCCAGCCAACCTAACAATAATAATATAAAGCCACAAAAATAACAATAGAGGGATTCTATGGGGCATAGTAATAACAATATGGGGACAATAGGGGCACAAAAATATTAATAAGGGATAAAACTACAATAGTAATGGGGTAATCACTAGTATTATAGGGACCTATTAGACTCCATGCAACTAAAATTTACAAAGACAATGTTCAGGCTAGAACGCTAAGACTGGATTAATTTGTTGGGTTATGTTATATTCTTTCCACGACTAACCTATTTAGTGTACCAGAGGGTTAGAGGGGGGTGAAGCCCCCCCTTCATTGCACCGATTGCATAGTGGGGGGTTCACAGGTGGGGCGGAAGCCCCCCCTGTCCGGGGGGTTTGAAGGGGGCGAGTAGCCCCCCTTTACGGGGTCCAGGGCAGCGCATACTTCCAATGTAGCCAATGGCGCATTGGTAGACCCATATTGGTGAAGGCTTGGTCTGCGAGCAACCCAATGGTGCGAACCAACAAGAAAGAAAGATATAATAATGAAGATAACCACACTTCGTGTTTCAAAGTGCCCATGTGAAATAAGTGAGTGCAAGTGCATGATGGACAGTCCGTGGACTTCTCATGGTGCTGTGTGACACTACGTGCAACTTTGAAGCATAAGCACGCTCTTGAATGTGACATGAAAGCAAACGAAAGAAACAAATATTACTTTCATTGCGAACGATTGCTTGCAATGTAAGATTCCTCCAATGCATGAGCAATGGGATCATGCAGTTTGAGTGGAGGAAGTGTGATCTGTGAGTAAGATGGATCTTCAATGCATACATATGAGTGATGAGGAGCCTTGGGTGATTAAGTAGTTTCATGATCGGAAGTGAGACTAACCCCAAGAGAGCAAGGTCCTGACATAACCATCAGCTCGGGTTGAAGTGCCTCGACAGTCTTGGGTGTATCAACTTCATGATCAGGTAGATAGCACACTCTTGAATGTGACATGCAAGCAAACGAAAGAAACAAAGATTACTTGCATCGCGAACGATTGCTTGCAATGTAAGATTCCTCCAATGCATGAGCAATGGGATCGTGCAGTTTGAGTGGAGGAAGTGTGATTTGTGATTAAGATGGATCTTCAATGCATACATATGAGTGATGAGGAGCCTTGGTTGATTGAAAAGTTTCATGATCGGAAGTGAGACTAACCCCAAGAGAGCGAGGTCCTGACATAACCATCAGCTTGGGTTGAAGTGCCTC
>APFE031534751.1:0-25824 GCA_000404065.3 Pinus taeda | reverse complement strand
ATAATGAAAAATCAAGCTGGTAGTCCCGATTTTGGGATCCAGTGGGAAATATCTGTGTATATGTGTTTTATGTGTTATTCTCTCTCATTTTTATTTTTCCTGTGATTTAGAATTCGTATGCAGGTAATTTCTGTACGGGGTTAAAACCTATATAATTATACCATAGTTCCTTAGATTTCTAAACATAGAACTGACGAATGAAAAATATGAAGCTTTGATAGGACTCTAATATGCCAATTAAGAAGAACTTGAAGCAGACGACACTAGACACTTCACGCAACTCTAATGCACCAAAACTATCTCATGCTAGAAGCCAAAAGAAAGCTAATTTCGCCATAGTTTCTACAGTTTTAAGCTTATAAATGTCGGGATTCACTATATTTGCACTTTAACTTATATAAAAAGGACCACTCTGTTATTCGTATGCAACTCACTGGTTTATTTAACATATGGCAACCAATCAACCATTTTGGCATGTATATACATACATACATACATACATACATACATACATACATACATACATACATACATACATATAACATATACATATACATATACATATACATATACATATACATATACATATACATATACATATACATATACATATACATATACATATACATATACATATACATATAACATTATACATATACATATACATATATATATATATATATTAGTCATTATTTGAGGTTGGGATTTATAGTATTGTTAGTGTAGCAACTGTGGGATTAATTAAGACTATATTTTTTAGTATTGACACTGTTGGGTGTGGTAGCCATCATAAGTGGCAGGTAAAGTGGATATGAGATACTGAAATTTTCATATTGTCTATGTTCCCTAATGATACTGTTATTTCACCATTGCTTCCATTTTAATTTCCATCTGGGAAGACTATAAGTAGTACTGTGTTATTAGTGCAATAAGTTTCATGTTTGAAACCCTAAGGGAAAATAATTACTCTAGGACACTACATTGTCATCTTGAAGGTCGAAGAATACAAGTCTACTCCATGCTGAAACCAACACCTACAATATCTATGATTATCGATAGCTTGCATCAATAGTAAAAGTATAGAATACATAATAAAGCTTTTCTATATAATTATGTTCTATAATTAATGTATTTTCCTTTTTCTATTTCACTCGATTCATGCATTTAGCACAATTTGAAGATTTGTCTTTTGGAAATTGAATGTATGATGTGTTCATTCATGAAGCAGGCACCCATGCCTCTTCATTTTGCAATAGGAGTTGGAGAGACTAGGGAAGATTCTTTGGAAATTAAAGGTTTACAGTCTTCTAATAAGTGGGGAAAAGTAAAATATCAGTAGTCTCATATAGTCTGGTTATCAACAAGTTGGTGAAGGCTACAACACTTTCAACCAAAATTCGTAAAACCAATAGTTCATTGCTAGATTGGACATCTTCCAGCCCATTAAGAAAAGGAAGCCTTTGTATATGTTTACAACCACACTCCAAGAAAACCCTAATTGCAGATAACTGATGTTCATTTTACAACCATAGCGCTCTAATTACATATAAGTAATGTGTGCATTCTATAGCGCTAGTGGGGAGATTGAGTTATCCATTCTATAAGTGCGTAATGGTACATTAAATCGAGACAGTAAATTGGATGAACTCAATAGAAACAACACTATATCTAACTCTGATAATCACCTAGATGTCATGAAGTTCAATAATTGTTTGACAAACCCATCTAAATCCATAGAATGACTCTACAGTTTATAGTCACACTTAAAAATAAGTTAAATTTCATTTACAAAAGCACGGTGCATTAAACAGGATGGGTGGACATGATCATCAACATCTACATGATATATTGGGTGCATTCAAAATGAACTCTAGTCCAAACCCCTCTAACAACTAGCCTCTGAATTAATAGATATACAACACATTTTTCTAACCTCCCAGCGCATATCAGAATCTAGTATAGAGATGGGTTTGGGCCAGTGAGCATCCCAAAATAATCAATTGAAATCCAAAATAAAGAAAAGAAATGACTTTGCTTTGAGAATATCAACATGGATCCTCAATCTAAAACATAAGAAATCCATAATATCACAACTGCAAAACAAAAAAAGAGGGGAGTGGATTGAAGCTAACGAAGCAGGCCACATAGCACTTATTTTAGAAAACCATCCAGGAATAATAGATGGGTAGCCTCCATCCACTCCATCCATGGTGCCCACACAAGAAATTGGGTGGTATTCTCCTTCCTCTGGAGGTCTAACCCACTTTATGGGAAGATTGAAGCCATTGTTGCTACTGCTATTGCTATTGTTCTCGGCCATGGATTGGATTCAGTCACATAGACTAAATCTACCTTTCCCAAAAATACGTCCTCAACTTATTCCACTCTAACTCTGAAACAGAAAACAACAATAAAATGCTAAAATACCAATAAAACACAAACATAGGAAAAATCGCCCAAATATGTGCTTCCTTCACTTAGAGTTGTCACCCTTTTACTACATGTATAATTCATGAGTGGAACTTGGAAGTAATCATTAACAGGTGAGAGTGATGGTTCACAAGCATGCAATGAGCTAGCTATAAGCTTCATTAACCAAAGTTTGATTCCAAATTATGATTGTATAGACATAAGTGTGGTGCAGGAACAAAAAAGATTTTTTAAGAAATGGATCTTGTATTAAAAACAGGTATAAATCATTGTCATTAGAGATCTAAACTTGGGTTTGAAGACTCAAAACCCTTGGCGTATCTCTCAATTTTAGTCTTCCAGACACGTAACAACATCTACAAACTCATTTCAATAGTAGACACAACAACATCGAGGAAAGAAAGTTACAATGAGAAAACTGCACATAAAAAAAAATAGGAAACAAAAGAAAACTAGAGATAAAACAAAAGTAAAAATAATGTAGGAAGCCATACTTTCAATCAGTTGCACAAATGCTATAATTGTTCTTTAGCAACTAGTTCTTTCTACCTCTACTTTTCTGGTGATATCGCTCGGTGCCAATTTCGATACCTACTGCAGGAGTTCTTTAGCAATAGGTCCTTGCTACCTCTGTTCTTCCAGTGATTTCCATTAACGAAAGGTGGAAGAGTGTAAAGTGGACATGCATTTAATCACCTAATTGATTACCTGGAAACACAACGTGCATCTGAAATCCATCTCGATGCTCGGAACCAGATTCATAATAACCATATGTTGGAATGATGGTAATGAAAACAATATTATAATGATATCCCTATAATATCGATGCAAATCACTGAGGAAGAATCATATTTGATTTGTTAAATATTTTATATTTTGAATATGTTATAACAACATACAATAAAAATTAAATTATTTTTAATAAAACCGACTTTTAATGAAGCTCGCAAACAATCTATAGCTATATACATCTCAGGTGACAACCGCTTACCACCATGTTGCGAAGAACCTGCCCCTTGATAATGATATGTACGACAATTATGGAAATAGAATAGGAATTATGCTTTGTAAACCATAAACACATTTTATTTACCCAAGAAAAAAGTATTTCATGAAAATAGTTTATCTCCCTAAGGTTTGTTGAAATTGACATGCATGGAATTGCATGAGCCACACTAACCATTGGATGATGGCTGGGTACTAGTGCCTCAGTCCTATGAGCCTAAAGTTTATGAATATTTAAATAGGTAATTATTGAAAGATATGTTTATTTATTTGTAAATAGTTATAAAAAATATTTACAATAAAATGTCATGTCACTTATCATTTTCTATATGGTGCAAATGATTTGTCATTATTTAATGAGAAATCTGAAGTAATTATTACTAAATAAGAGTCTCTTTTACACCAATCATAAATTAAATAAATCTAATTTAATAATTGTAAAAAATAAATTATTTATAAGTTATAATGTCCACTTTATATGTTTTTTACAAATTTTTGGTCAACATGAAATTAATTGAAAAGTCAACATATTTTTGAATAAGTTATACCCTAACCTAAAGCATGGATAATAATGATTATTCTTTTGAAATTCTCCTACTCAACCTCCTTAAGACTTGAATCCAATAATGCTTTAGAAGACTCTTTAGATGGACCAGTTGGCACCGAAGGTTGAAAAGATGAATGACCTTTGCATACGTGTTTATATTTCCTCAAAAATTCAATTTTTTGCTCACTTAATTCACTTTGGTTGCTCGTTTTGTATAGGAGTTAATCATTTTCTTGTTATACTAGTTGCAATTTAGGAATTTGAACATGATCAAGATTTGGTATTTTTAACTCTGGTATTGATACTAGAATTTGATTTCCTTCATTCTTGACTTAAAACTTTTATTGATTTGACATTTTTGGTATTTTCCGTGAAATCAATTATCCACTTTTCTATTTCATCAATCTTCATTTTCTTTGTTCTAGTAGTAACTTTTTTTTTCTTTAGTTATGTTTCAAGTTTACTTGTTATTGTTTTCCACAAGATTAGTTCAATTGGAAATCACTATGTTGTGAAGTATTATGTCAACCATGAAATTCAAGTTTCAAATCCCCCATTGGTCAAGCCAACAAAAGAAAGAATATTATTCGTAATTTTTTTATTTTACTTATGCTCCAAAATTATTTATAAAATCTACGCATAACATTTCTCTAGTTTGTATATGAAAATCCATTTTATTAACTAGATTTATTTTATTTATGTTGAGTGAAAATTTAGCTACATTATAATCTCTTACTCTTTTCACTACTTGGGATATCCACTCTAATATAACCATGTAGTGTCCTTTCTCAAAATTTAGGGATGATAATAGTCTAGTTTGTGAAATCCACAGTTTACAAATCTATGGAAATATCTCCTATTTCATATTAACAATTTTATTCTTCATTTCTAGAAATTGAGAAAAAATATTTTCTTTCCATAACTAACCTACTACTACCAAATCTTCTTTTCCTCCTTGAACACTTGATATTTCTATATTTCTTGATGGAACAAACTCAATTGAGAAAGTAGGATCACTTTCATATGCTACACATGTAACCTATATTATCTTGCTCCTACTTATATTATCTTGCCTCCTTCATCTATTGGCCCCTCAATCCTATACTTCCTCCTAGGATATTCATCTTCTTCCATATCTAATATTATATGAGAGGACTCATGATAAGCTATTTTATTCGTATTCTCATGTTGTTGTGGCCTATAAATTATGGATGGCCAAGCTAACTCGGAAAGACATGATATTTTACTTCATATCATTTGCTAAATATCCACCCATATTTCTTAATTTGCTAATTTCTCTAAGTCTGGTTTCCATACATGATTATAAGGAAGAGAAGCTTGCTTCATTATTTTCTAACTAATTATAATATAAGGATCATAATTGCATGCTTCTCCCTATTGAAAACCCATTTCCTTGAGCATTTTCTCAACCACTTACAGAGCTAACCTAGAAATAATAATAAAAGATACAACTTATTCTCTAATTTAAAGGTCACCTATTATTTCATGGAAGAAAAATGAAAATTATCTAAACTTAACCTCTTCGTTATATATTCCACATGAAAAAAAAATATCATCGTCAAGAACATTGGTAACAAGAAAGGTTTACATTCAAAGAAATAAATTCTAATTTATGTATGACCTTGAAACAACTACTAATATCCCATTTTTGTATGTGGTCTTAATTAATGCAATAATTTTCTTCTAGAAACATTCTAGGGGAGAATTCTTCATGCATAATACTATAAGCATTTGACATGAGCTAATTAACATGTTTAGTGAAACCTGTATTCTGAGGTCTCATTATGACTAATGAGGAGTAGTGAATGATTGAGAAAGGTTTTCTCATCTCATGCTATATTTTCAATTAGAGATTTTGAAATTTTATAGCTTGAAAATATAGGAACAAGTATACCAGATATGAAAGAAACCTAAAATATCTACTAACATTTAATTTTGTTAATTGGAAATGTATAATGTTGATTAGATATTGAATATAATTGAACTTTACGTGAGATGAGGAAAATAGAAGACACTGATTCAAAAATAGATTCGTTGACAACTCTCTCATGGTTGTGGCCTAAAATTTCACACATCAAGATTGTGACTTCCTTATAAATTTCATAAAATATGTTAGGTTCATAGGGTTGGGTACTTTTAAGCACAATAACATCATCTAAATAGGATTGTAACTAGATAACTCTTTCTTTAGAACCTAAATCATTATAATTGGAGATTATGGTCTTGCCTTAAATGATTTGAATTTTGGAGATTTCAATAAGCTTTAAAATTTATATAATTGATTGAGAGCTCAACAGATGGGACTAGCCAACCTTTAATGGGAACATAATTTTGGATACACTAGGATACACATTTAGGAAAATTGTAGTTTTGGGGAATTATAATTTTGGATAGATCAAAACTCCCAAATATGAAAAAAATCATGGAGATATTGAAAATAGTGTTGAGATACCTAATGAATTTCATATAAGACAATTTGGAATACAACAATTTTTAATACTTCATTGCCTTTATCTTAGGCGATATGTTGAAATGGGCTGGTGCATCGGTTGGGGAAACACTAGCTGCTACTTCTTCCCTAGCTTGGGTCATTTTCTTACTTTGTTTCCTCAACCCTTTAGTATGGTTCCCTTGATCTTTCCCTCTCGTGTAGGTTTAGGTTTTTTTTTTCTCTATGGTCAATGTTGTAGTGCTTTGTATTCTTAGATACCTCGTTGGATGTGTTGTTTCTCCTTTGGATGTTGTCACCCCCTCCTACATTCGTTACTATGGGCTTCTATGATTGTGGTATGACATTGTCTTCCATTTAAAGTATGTGACAGGAGGGGCATAAAGCGCTCAATAGTTTGGGAACCTTAGACACCTCTACCCTTTGTTTCGTGTTGCTCCTTTTTTTTTCCATCCTTTGGTGCATTTGTGAGTTTTTGTGGATTTTTTTAGGGATTGTTTTACCTGTTTGATGTGTGATTTTAGGAGAATACAAGAAGCTGAAATTCCTCTAATCATATCTCCTAAAACATCATGATCCAAGATTTTAAAGTTGCACCAAATGATCAGTGGTATTTCTCCTCACTATGGCCTATGTTTCAGCTTCTAGAACCTCGTAGAAGAAAAGTTATAGCAGTAATTCTAGCATGGCCTATTTGATGCATGATTTTAGGGGCACCATGAGTCTCTACTTCTCTAATCATATGTCCTAAAATATCATGACCAAATATATGAAAGTTAGACCTGATGATAAGTGGTATTTCCCCTCACTATGTTCCAAGTTTTAGCTTTTGAAAAATCCCAAAAGAAAATTTATAGGATAAATGTCAACGTGACCTCTTTAAATATGCATTTAGGAAGTCCAACTTCCTCTCGTCATATTTCGTAAAATTTTACAGCACAAGATCTAAAAATTTGATCATAGGGTAAGCAAGATTTCGCCTCACTATGGTTTAAGTTTCAACATCTAGAACCTCCAAGAAAAAAATAATAGAATATAATGTCAACATGACATGTTTAAACATGAATTTAGGAAGGCTATATTCCTTAGTGAGTGTTGTTACAAACTTTAATACATATAAAAAGAAATATCCAAATAGTATAACAATTACAACCATGATAATTTGTTTAACAATAAATACACGTGCATATGGAATTATTGAAAAAAGAAATCAAATAGTCATGCATATCGCTAAACCATCTATGCTAGAAATATGATTAAAACATAAACAAATATATATCTACTGTGTCTAGAAAAATATTGGAAACTAGAGTAAGTTAAGCCACGTTCTCCCCCACCATAGTCTTAGTTGTGTTGCAATTTTTATCACATTTTTCCACCCCTATGCCATATATTTATTTCTTGAGTAGAAATTAACTCAGGGGTACTTCATGCACTCATATTTAGACCATATTTTAACACCAGAAGTGAAGGTCATTCTTCTTCACACACACATGTATGAAAACTCAGTGATCAACCTTTCCATCTTTGACTAGGCTCACATTCAGAAAAATCCCATGTCGGCCTTCATGACACAAGGGATTCATTCTCTAATCTTTGTAGTCCATCTTCCCTCACCTCTTTAGTTCTCTATGTTCCACAAACAACTAGGACCACTCACAATCCTCAAAGCCATCTAGTCAAAGTAAAAAGCACTACAACACATTCATTTCTTGTCACACAAGTTGTCACTAATTCTCATGCTAATTTGAATTTCTCTAAGTGAGAGAGAGTTGTATGAGAGCGTAACAGAAGAGAGAAACACTAGAAAATTAAGAACCAAGAACAAACCCCCCTTCATTTATCCTCCATATTATTTTTATAATCACACCTTTACCCCTCATCTTCCCAACCTTTCAACTTCCTTGGAAGACTAACCGTGACATCAAAGGAAATTATTCAACTAAGGTATATTTTTCCTCATAGTTAAATTTTCCACCCTCCCGAGGGAATCATAATGTATTGTTTTTCCCATTTATTTAGCTTTAGAATTTTTATTAATAAGAATAAACATTACATAATATAATAGAGTTTGACATCATAACATCAATTATATCACCCCAACATTATATGTTCTTAATTACATTACAAAATTTGGCATAATGAAAGCGGTTTTGCAATCCCTTCCCCTTTAGGGAACACTATCCTCATTGTTCTACTATCTGTAGAACCATTATATGCAGAAGAAGGGATATTCCACTTTCATATAAAAATCATTTCCATGTCCTTAGTTGCCACTTCAACCAATGTCATTAATTTTTCGTGGTCTAGTTACTTCTAGACCTCCTAGAAGTCTAACACATTCCTGCATCATTTTCCATTTCTTCACAAGTCTTCCATTTATTCACAAGTTCATCTCATTATTTTCTTGAACACACCTAATTAATTCATCATCCCAACAATTATGTACACGAATCTTTGAAAACCATTTCATTTAAGTCTTCCATTCCTTGCAGTCACACCCCTTCCAAGTTTAGGCATCCCCTTCTCTACCTCCCTGGCTCCTCAGGCAATCCATTCCTTGGAAAGGATTCCTAACATAAGAAGCATCTCAAGACTTATGGAGTTTTACAACCAAGGAATCCCTCTAAATTTCTCTAAATTGGACAACACATTTTTCATAATATAACTTATGGTGATCAATGTATGTCATAGGGATCGAGTGTCACCATAATTGCCTTGTCCCTAGGATTTTCATCTTCACAACCATAACATATCCTTCCTAGATAGATAATCATCTCACCTATATCACAAGCATATATTTTCCACGATATTACTTTTAATAATTTAAATCAAGTATTCTTCATTTCTCTTCTTTTCCAAACTTACTTCATATACGAATAAAATTTCATAAATATGATATTATTCTCATGATGTTTGATTGTTGCATATGGTAGTAATCAACCTTCATTATCATAATCAAGACCATTTCAACTTCACTCTATATGTTCTATCATCCAAACAATGTAATTGTTCATACATAAAATATTTTCATTACAAGATTTGTAACATTCCTTGAAGTGATCTTATAATTATTATACACATAATAATTCAATCACTTTCAATTAATTTAAAAATAAATTGAAATCAATCTATCATTGCAATATTTATTATCATCACAATAATTCCAAACAATCCATATTTCATCCAAACATTTATTCCAACAAACAAAGGGTCAAAAATGAAAGATGCATATCTCTCAATTCATGAGTAGTTAGATTCCACTTTGCTTTGCAAGATTAGGGATTCATGCCACTCATTCCACTACTAAGAAAAACCTCAAAATTATTAGAAGTTATTTCTTTTCTTGGAATACAATCATACAATTGATTGTCTCATTGTTGGTGTCCCAAATTTCCCTATTTTTACCCCATTTCTATAAACATTGACCACTATTTTATCTCAACTTAAACCTCTCTTTCCTGCACTAGTCCAAGATAACTACCTATTCCTGCATGTGCTCCATATTTTACATTAAGATTTATTACAGTGCTTTATTAATCATTTTGACATAGATTTCATGCCTATTAAGTACTTCTTGTAACTTATGATAATTTCCTAGAAGTAATTGAGGAACTTAGTGTTAATTATGAGTTAGTATTATCAGTGCAAGCACATTCCTACATCGCCACGATGATTGGTTCGAGACTTCTGTGAGATGAATCTTTCCATGAGGATTTTTAGATCCATAACTCTGAGTTCAATTCCTAATCAACTGAGGATGGATATTAGTGGCGCACAATCAGGGAAGTTTGCTAAGGATGGTCTATGGCCAGCGAAGTACATGTTCCATTATAATTGTTAGCCGATTTTGTAATTTTCGATTGTTAGTATGTTCGCCCGAAAGGACTAAATAAGAAAATGACTATAACTAGCATTTGCATCAGATGTTGCAAAGGAAACGCCGTAAGGCATAAATTTAAATGGTCTTTGAAAATAAGAATTAATAAAGACATCTTTTGCAACATTCACAGCAAGAACCTACATTCCAATACTCTGCAGAATAAGTAGTTATGCACACACCTTTGAAATGATCAAAAAAGATTCTTCAAACTCTAAATAGCAAGTGATTCCCTAGAATATAAAGTGGTTGCCAAGTTCCCTAAGTATAGGGATAAAGTTACTCTAATAGAACCACCAACAACAACCTGTCAAGAAGACATCATTCCCAACAAAAATCTGCATTTCAGAAACAAAATAGAGGCAGGCAGATATTGAACAAAATTGAGATTGTGAATCAAAAAACTAAAAAATTGCAAAAGTACCATTCAAAGTCAAGGACTATGCACTCAACTTGGTGTGATCAAAAGAGATTCCCCTAGAACCTATATGGTTACCAAGTTCTCTATGCACTCATAATATGCTTCAACAACACCACCATCAGCAATTATCTATCAAGAAAGCAAGCATATCGACTAAATAATGGAATTGTAGATAAATGAAGAAATCAATATTTAAGAAGATAATAATTTAATCAAGCCAATAAATAAAAACTCTATAAAAGCTGATATTTCTACATTAGATTCCATTTTCCTACATTAGATTCCATTTTCCTCCTCACAGTGGATAAAGGTGTCGTGCATAGAGCATTGCATCTCATCTAGCATGTAATCATTAGCACACCTCATAATATTATGGAAACCTAATTTATCACACATGTGACCAGTGATCTTAGGCAATTCCAGACTACCTGATTGAATATAGTCATCACTATTTTTAAAATCTCTTTTTAGCACAACACTCATAATGGTGCACAACCCAAGAAGATAATTGTTCTTTCCATAAAAAAATTACAACATTAACCAGTTTTACTAATCTGGAACTATGTGATCTATTGATCAAAATGACATCAATCAACAATGCGCTCCTCTTCAACCTCACCTCCATATCCAAGGAATGATGGATCAAATGTTTCACCCCATTCCATATTAACAAGTGTAAGAACCTACAAAATCAATCCAGAAATTGGAGAGATACTCACTGCAAGGTAAGAGAATGAAATACTTAGGAGACAACATAACTAGTTTTACCAACCACTCTTGAACCCTTACTTCCTTTGATCATAATGCACCATCATCAACAATTTTCTCCTCTACAACTCCACATGCATACCCAAAAAATGATGGATTGAATGTTTCACCACCTACCATATCAGAAAATTTAAGAACCTACAAAACTCGTGAGCAAGTGAATGCATTATCTAGGAGCATCTCCTAGGTATTATCCTTCCATAAACTATAGATATGTTGTGGGCAAATGCATTGCTATCATCATCATCTATTGTTCATAACTAATTAGAGGGATATACATGCCATATGTATGCACCATAAACTCAAGCTTTCCATTAAGCCATTACTCAAAAAGAAAATCACACATTTGGAAAATTCCAGTGGAACAAAAAATTTAGAATAAATGTCAAAATTAAATCCTTCACATCCATATTCTTTCTGCATTGCATGAATGCAGAAAAGAGTGCTAATATTGTTAATTGTTAGGAATTTTGTGTTGATTTCAGACTGTAAATCATGATTTTGTGTTTTGTAACCAATACTAGAGTTCTAATAATTATGTCCTCTTCTTCTTCTTGTTTTTGATAAACTACCAGAATTAGTTGCATAATCTTGATCTAGTGCATCCCTCACTCTTTCAATATAGTTTGAGGGTCCATGAGCTTCTGTGCAATAACATGCATTCCCTTCTTCACTTTCAGGTGCATCAATTATCAACCATTCATAGCTAGCTAATGTTTTTCTTCAAAGAATTTTATGCATATACAGACCAACATATTTCCCAAAAATACCTGACAAATGAAGCGCCCCTAGTTGATGATATCCAAAGTAAAAATAAGGGCCTTCTAGCTTGAAGCAACACTCTGGGAATAAATCTTGGAACTTTAGCATCTTATGGGTATCCATGATTTATCCATTTCTCTAATGTTCTTTCTCCCCTTACTGCACTTGATAATTTTGTAAGTTGGTACTCATATGCTGACCCTGTTTTGGTGGTCAAAAGTATTGAGAATGTCTTTGCACCAAATGTTTCATTTATAAAAGTAGGCCCCAACACACTAAAAGAAACATAATTAGGTGTCATATGCATAAACCACTTCCACTTTCTTTGGAATAACTATCTCTCTAACATCAGACCATCCCTGCTAAGGAGAAAAGTGACCCAGAACTTTCTCCAACCAAACTATGCAAAGTACAACCTCTAGATGGTACGAGAGAAATATTTGTTGTTCATGGTTTACCCTAAATATGTTTCTTCCATGATGGCCTTAACTTCATGTCAAATTCATACAACTCTCCAATTGTACTCACAATGCATGTTACCTATGATTGCAATGTCCCAACATTAGCAATACCTGCAATATCACCATGATGTCAACCATGGTTTATCCACTTAAGATGATGCAATTGTGAGAGCTCTAAAAGTGATCCATCCTCTGTTGCAAAGTACAATAACGTGCCATTTGCTGATAGAATTATAGATCTCAAACACACATTTCTATTTGAGTCTTCATTTGAATTATCTATGCTTGAAGATGATGGGAATAATGGCGCACTTTCAGCCCACAAAGGTTGTTTGTTAGCATCTACTATGAGCTTGTTAAAAAAACACCCAAGTTTCAAGAGCTTTAGATGCCAAACTCATCGCATCCACTGTGTGCCCAATATCCATAATTTAATATATCAATCTGAATCTTTGTATTAAAAATCTTTCCTTTCTCCAAAGATTATGCTTTCCTCAGGCACTAGACATTCCTTGTTTTCTGTTCTTTGTATTGCTTCTGGAGGCACTGGATTACGGGATCCTCAGCATAGCAATGAGGTCATGGGAGTGCACATATGGTGGAATATTCAAAAATCACAAGGACAATGTTCTCCAAACATTTATGGGGTCAATCAGTTGGAATGAAAACAACACAGCTGAATTAGAAGGAATATGGCAAGGAGTTCTCCTTCAGAGCAATATATTCTTCCCACTCATAATTGAAGTGGACTCTCATATTTTAATTAATCTGACCCAATAACTAATATTTCTACAATGGGTCAACAACTGCTAACTCATTTGGCGAGTCTACAAATTCTCAAAATAGTAGTGTATTTTGTAATTTTACAAAATGATAGAATACATCTACAATGGGTCAACAACTGCTAACTAATTATTTATATAAAAAATTTATATTTCGATATATATATATATATATGAATGAATAAATAATTATTTATATCGAAATATTTATTAAAATTGAAAGCATAAATTTTCATAATCTTAATCCCATAAAATTTAGGAAACATTGTTTATAATTTAAGTTATATTTTTATTAACTATTTTTCTATAACTAACAAAAAAAAATGAATAAAATTTCTTATAGGCACTTTTCAAAATTATATAATATATATACTATATATATATATATATAAATATAACATATATATATATATAATATATATAAATATCCCTTAAATAATTTTTATAGATCTTAATTTCATGGTTAATACTATATATATAATTGTTTTACAAACAAATTAAAAAAAAAAAAACTTAATATAAAAATAATCACAATCTTCATGAAAATAAAACTTCATATAAAAAGTATCACAATTTTCGAGCAAGATTATAGTTCTATTCTATTTTTTACATTTAGTTTATTTTTCAACCAATTTGATGTGCATGGTGAAGGAAGAAAAGGATATTTTCTTCGTATTCTTTTGTATCAACCAATACAAATAAAATATTCAATTCTTCACCAATTCCTTTTATAAGTATATTTCCTCGAAATTGTAAATTGTGTGTTATTCATAACTTATTGTAAACATTTATAATTTGCAATCAAATGATTAGTGCTCAACAGTTTCAAAATTGCTTAACGTAATAAGTGAATGAGTAATTATGAGTAGTGAATATTTCAAATGTATCTCACTGAAAGACCTTATATATAAATTAATAGTATACAAGTTGCTTAACTTAGAAAAATAAGAATTACAAACCGTATATAGGATTTCTGTTTCAAGTGTTTCATATAATGTATTATGAGATAAGTGGCAATTTCTGTTTCAAGTGTTTCATATAATGTATTATGAGATAAGTGGCAATATTTCTACCAATTGTATGACTCAGGTCGGTCATACTGTTGTTTTACTGTGGTTTTATTTTGAATATTATCTGTGCAGTGTTTACTCATTGGTGTTGAAATTACCAGATCACTTCACAATAACCATTTCATGGGACCATTGCCAAATTTCTCCACTTTAACCATGTTGGAGAGACGGTAAGTTCCTTCAACATTAAATTTTCATTTAGTCAAATTATAATCAAACAGCAACATCACACCCACCATTGTTCTCGCCATTGTTTTTGGCACAACAAAGAATCTGCTAATAAGGATGTCGCGTTTCCTGTTACATAAAACAGCAAGGAGTGATCCCGTTTTTAGCCATCAATCCAGCTTAAATCAAGCACAGAAACCTTCAAAATTTTCTTAAAACTTAGAAAGAGTGGCGCTGTGCCACGGGCTCTGCACGATACATATCTTCGCCTCGCAATTGCTGGGGAGTTATTAACCGCATGGAGTATCAATCTTAGGGAGATAGTAACCACGTGGAGGTATCCATCTTCGTTGTATAGCTGTTGGGAGAATCTGACCGTAGAAGATGCTTCTATCGTCTAACATAAATAATCGATGGTCCATAATCGCACACGGTAGCAGCTGGGGGCGATAGCAGCTGGGGGTGTTGATCTCAGAGGGAACGCCTTACGGCGTAAAAATAAATTGTTGATTCATCCCCTTGTATATATACCTTGTATATATAAAAGACGGTGTTGTACCATAATAAAAAAAAAGAAAACGTGTTGATTCATCCTCCTATATATAAAAGGACCGTGTAGTATAATCAAATCTCTTAAATTACTTCCTTATACTTTTTCAAATTTTATCACTATAAATGCTAGAAAAATCCAAAACTACATTACAATAAGATCTAAGCTACCTTATAGTATAGTAGCCTTTAGGATTTTCTATGGCCAGGTCTTTGAGTTCAAGGACAAGCTCCCATCGTCCGTTTCTCTCAAGTGCAAAAGAAAATAGGAACAATTAACTAAGGAATTCATAACACAAGAATCTTTTTAACGAAAAAAGAAATGAACATGATATAAATTATACAATGGATACAACAGTTTGCGCATAATCTTCATTGTAATCTTCTTGTGGATAGTTCAATCTTATCTGCAAAAGCATGGCGGCGAGCGAGCAGCGCAAGACAACTCACAGTGAAACCCTATTTAAAGCCCTAAATTCACAATGAATCCCTAACATTCAAATTTTGTTTGCGCATAATTTCTTCAGAAAGCAAGACCCTACTGTCATGGTATGTGTAAACAAAATAAAAAGAATGCCAAGAACAAGCAGGGGAAATAAGAGTCAATAAAGAGACCACGGCTCCAAAATGTCTAATATCCCATTAAAGGACACAACCACTTCGGTCAGTGCAATTCACAACCTCTGCATTGTGTTCCTATTGATTAATTTGCTTAGTTAGACTTCACAATTACTGTTCTGGTTGGCTGGTGGCCATCTCAGTGAATGCAGCCCATGGCGTCTGCAATGTCTTCCTACCGATGAAGTCTCTGCTTCACAAATTCACTGGTCCGCAATGTCTTCCTACCGATGAAGTCTCCGCTTCACAAATTTTCTAGTACGCCTATTCATTCCTCATTATATTGTTTATGCAATAATCAAAACCCTAGCTATTCATAATTCATTATACTATTTATAACTACAGATAGATGCATTACAAAAGGAAGTCTAGATGGCTAGATAGAAGTGATGAACCCGTCTCACCATTTAACAACAGCAGCAACAAATGGAATTATCTCTGCAGGGAATGTGTTGTAACGAACTAACCGTATAAAACACATAATAATAAAAAAAAATCTTATTAATTATTCACATTAGAGTGGTACGGAGGGGGTCTAGCTGGGGATTAAAAAGCTGACACCCTAAGCATTAACTTGATTGGGTGGGCATGCATCCGGGATCACCTCACCATTAACGCGGAGGAGCCCGAGGTCTGTACACTAACCAACACCTGCACCCTAATAGTCGCGACACCCTTGGATCGGAGAGATCCATGGTCTTGGTGCCTCAAGGATTACCTTGCAGGTTAACGCACCTTGCACGTTAATGCAATTTGCGGTGAGGTAAGGGTCATTTGAGCTCTGCGATGACATTGTTGTTTGGCTCTGCAACAGAGAGTGACCCGGATGGCTGTAAGGAACCGCGTCCCGCCAGGACCATGTCAATAAGCTTTGCATGTAAGGTGTAACAGATCTAGACTCCTCAATATCATAAAACAATAAGGAGTGCTCCCGTTTTTAGCCATCAATCCAGCTTAAATCAAGCACAGAAACCTTCAAAATTTGCTTAAAACTTAGAAAGAGTGGAGCGTTGTGCCACGGGCTCTGCAGGATACAGATTTGTTCGTGCATAATTTCTTCAGAAAGCAAGACCCTACTGTCCTGGTATGTGTAAACAAAATAAAAAGAATGCCAAGAACAAGCAGGGGAAATAAGAGTCAATAAAGAGACCACGGCTCCAAAATGTCTAATATCCTATTAAAGGACACAACCACTTCGGTCAGTGCAATTCACAACCTCTGCATTGTGTTCCTATTGATTAATTTGCTTAGTTAGACTTCACAATTACTGTTCTGGTTGGCTGGTGGCCATCTCAGTGAATGCAGCCCATGGCGTCTGCAATTTCTTCCTACCGATGAAGTCTCTGCTTCACAAATTCACTGGTCCGCAATGTCTTCCTACCGATGAAGTCTCCGCTTCACAAATTTTCTAGTACGCCTATTCATTCCTCATTATATTGTTTATGCAATAATCAAAACCCTAGCTATTCATAATTCATTATACTATTTATAACTACAGATAGATGCATTACAAAAGGAAGTCTAGATGGCTAGATAGAAGTGATGAACCCGTCTCACCATTTAACAACAACAGCAACAAATGGAATTATCTCTGCAGGGAATGTGTTGTAACGAACTAACCGTATAAAATACACATAATAAAAAAAAATTCTTATTAATTATTCACATTAGAGTGGTACGGAGGGGGTCTTGCTGGGGATTAAAGAGCTGACACCCTAAGCATTAACTTGATTGGGTGGGCATGCATCCGGGATCACCTCACCATTAACGCGGAGGAGCCCGAGGTCTGTACATTGACCAACACCTGCACCCGAATAGTCGCAACACCCTTGGATCGGAGAGATCCATGGTCTTGGTGCCTCAAGGATTACCTTGCAGGTTAACGCACCTTGCACGTTAATGCAATTTGCGGTGAGGTAAGGGTCATTTGAGCTCTACGATGACATTGTTGTTTGGCTCTGCAACAGAGAGTGACCCGGATGGCTGTAAGGCACCGCGTCCCGCCAGGACCATGTCAACAAGCTTTGCATGTAAGGTGTAACAGATCTAGACTCCTCAATATCATAAAACAACAAGGAGTGCTCCCGTTTTTAGCCATCAATCCAGCTTAAATCAAGCATAGAAACCTTCAAAATTTGCTTAAAACTTAGAAAGAGTGGAGCGCTGTGCCACGGGCTCTGCAGGATACAGAGCAGAATTAGGAGCGTCCATGTAACCGTATCGATCTTGGCCGCGCAACTGCTGGGGAGTTATTAACCGCGTGGAGTATCAATCCTAGGGAGCTAGTCACCACGTGGAGGTATCCAATCTTCGCTGTATAGCTGCTGGGAGAATCTGACGGTAGAAAATGCTTCTATCGTCTAACATAGATAATCGATGGTCCATAATCGCACACGATAGCAGCTGGGGTGTTGATCTCAGAGGGAACGCCTTACGGCGTAAAAACAAAGCAAGTATAATATAAGTGATTTTTTCAGTTTGCAAAATTGTTGAATCATTAGTGAGCGGCAAAATCGTTGAATAATTTAAAAAAAAGTTTATCAAGGCTCCACTTCCTCTGTCATAACGATTTTGTCAATTTTGGAAATGAAACGCTTCGCAAGCGTGTCGAAATGTAGGGTGGTGCAGCTTGGGTTTTTGTGAGCGAAGTCAACATTTGAAAGTTGAAAAGAGCTCACGTGGGTTGTGGGTTGTCCTTCTGCTTGAACGAGTTAACCAGCTCACCAAATCACGTGGGTTTTCATAAAGTTTTTAAAGTTAGCTCACCAAATCACGTGGGTTTTCATAAAGTTTTTAAAGTTAGCTCACCAAATCACGTGGGTTTTCATAAAGATTTTTAAAAAGGTTTTGGGTTTTCATAAACGTTTTTTATTTAAAAGGATTTGGGTTTTATGGTAACGTATTTGTTAAAACCCTTTTATATTAAAAAAGATTTTTTTTGCAAGGACGTGATTTATTATAAAAATGTTTTTATATAAAAATATAATTCAAGGGTTTAGAGAAACGGAATTTTTATAATAAAATAATTATAAAATTTTTGAATTAAGATTTCGGTCTTTTATAATAATTTTGTGAGTATTTTTTGTGAGGAACCAGATCCAAGAAACTAATCATTAGGGTTAACAGGGAAGAAATTAGAAAAGGTTTTGACCAAAAAAGGGCAAGGGAATCTAACTTAAGAAATAAAAATATATTTTTCATATTATAAACTAATAAGTTACAATAGGTTGATTAATAAAACTTATTAAAGCGCTTATAACCCCATTAATGAATTATATAAAATATTAATATTAATGGTTTGGTCTTATTCAAATCCCCAAAAATTAAGTAGATTAAATTAACTAATTAAAAATTATTGAAAGCTTAGAAGTTATAATAAATGGATTAATAAAATAATTAATTAAAACTTACATAGCCATTTTAGACCCTATTAATAAATAGAATATTAATACTAATGGTTTGGTCTTAAAATTAACAAGATTAAAATAATTCTAGAGGGACAAAGGATATATACATATATAATTATATATATATATATTATATATAATATATATATTAGAAAGATGGACTAAAAAAGTAAAGTAACTAAATAAAGAATTTAAAAAAAATTAAAGTAATATTTAAAAACCAAAAGATATAAAAATGTTGAATAATAATTAATATGTATAAACTTTTTTTATACCCTTCTAACCCTATTATAAATATATTCATAAATTATAATACTAATAGTAATACTTATTATATCACCAAATCCTAAAATTAATTTTAGAGAGTCATAAATATTATAGGGATTAACAATAAACTGTAATAATAAAGAAATTAAATAGTTTGAAAATAATAAAATAATAAAATAAAAAGGAAAGAAAAGGCACAAGATGCATACTCCAACCATCATCTCTAATTAAAGAGACCTATTAATTTAAAAATAGAGAATAATGTGAGTATCACCGATTTGGGATTCTTGTGCTTCTTCCTACTAATTAATTATTATTTATATTATTATTATTTCAAACTATTTAATTTTTTATTTTTTATTATTACAAATTTATTATGTGTTAATTCACCTATTAATTAGTTTATGACTCTCTAAATTAACTTTATATTTGGTGATATAATAGGATTTAACCATTAATATTAATAATTTATGAATAATATTAATTAATAAGGTTAGAAAGGGGTATAAAAAGTTTAATACATATTCGAATTCAAGCTTGATCCATATCATATTGTATGGAGAATTTTGTTTTGGAAGAAATCGAAGATTTTGGTGGCTAACCACCGAGTGTGGTTCATCTTAGAACCACATCTAGGAAGAAGGTTAAATATGGAGATAGGTCAACCTAGCAGCTAGAAGTTAACAACTATATTTGACCAGGGAGAGACAGGTGAATGTTTAATAATATTTAGATAATTTTTATTAATTTCTTGAATATTTATTTTAGTAAAAATATAAAAATTTAACGGCTACATTTGATAATGGCTTTAAATTTATGAATAAAATAATGGAAGAATAACTAATTTATTAATTTTATTTTCAATTAGATATACTATATCATAGCTACGTATATCATTGTGTACCTTGTGTGTCTGTTGTGTGGTGTTGTGGTGTGTGTGATATGTGTGTTTATATAAATGGTCTATTTACAATTAATATTATATGAGATAAAATACAAAGTGTTTAATCTCTAAATTATGAAAAATTTCCAATAAGAGTCTTTCACGGTTTTTTTAAAAATATTTGAATCTTTTATAATATTTAGTAATGGTTTTAATTAAATATAAATATTAATAATCAAAATTAATTATAGTTTTAATCAACTTTATTATTTAAATTATTTTAAAATATTTTAATTACCTGATATTGTTTTAAATTAATTTTGATATAACTAAGGGTTATACAATATTTATAATAAAAGGTATAATCTAAATACAACAGAAACAAATTAATTAATATATGAAAAACTGGAAAATGGGGATGTTTAGAAATATTAGAAATCTTCTTAATTTGTTTTATATATAATGATTGTAAAAAATATATTATTACATTGTATAGTAAAGTTTTATCGCAAGGATTCTAATATTACTAAAAAAAATATAATTAAAAATGATTATGATAATTATATTATTAATAAAAAAATATCAGCCATATTAATAATAAAAACAAAAAAGATGGAGAAAACTAAGAGGAGAGGGTGAGAATCCAACAGTTTCTAATTTTCCAACCATCGTCCCTTTAATATTACTGGAAGACCTCTCAATTCCAATGGCTTCCCTAAATTTCTGATGGTGGAAATGAGGAATCCTAGCGATAACTCTGGCCTCCTCAAAACATATATGATGTTTGGTCGTTTTTGCATTTTCGGCCAAAGCTGGCGATTTGGTCCTCCTGTGCTTAGTATCAGCAACGTGCTCCTTAATTCTCTGGTTAATAGAACGATCAGTTTCATTGATGTATGAGGTACCACAGGAACAAGGGATGATATAAACACCTTTCATATCCATAGGGTTAATGAGATCTTTAACATACTTAAGGGAACTTCTAATGGTGTTGAGGGGTCTAAAGGTCAAGGGAATATTATGCTTCTTTAGGATTCTAGCAATCTTGTTTGTCGTCCCTTGGATGAAGGGAAGATGGACTCTTAAACTATGATCGATGGGTTCTTTCTTGACTCTGGGACCTTTACTCGCTTTGAGGAAAGCTTTGATACCATGTTGCCTACTATAGCCATTTTGGACAAAAACATTAAGGAGATGGGATTTTTCTTCCTAGATCTCGTTCTTCATCGTGTCCTGAAGATAAAGCACACTCACTGATTCGAAACGCATCAACCAAAATCTTTCATGTGATTTCTTATAAAAAAAATCTCTATAAAATATGTTTAATACATATTAATTATTAACTCAACATTCTATATCTTCTTGTTTTGTAATATTACTTTAATTTTTGTAATTCTTTATTTAAATTCCTTTACTTCTTTGGTCAAATATTTTTCTAATTTTATCCCATTAACAATTCATATATATATGTCCCCTTTGTCCCTCTAGAATTATTTTAATCTTGTTAATTTTAGGACCAAACCATTAGTATTAATATTTTATTCATTGATAGGGTCTAAAATGGTTATATAAGTTTTAATTAATTATTTTATTAATCCATTTATTATAACTTCTCAGCTTTCAATAATTTTTAATTAGTTAGTTTAATTTAGTTAAATTTTGGGGATTTCAATAGGACCAAACCATTAATAATGATATTTTATATAATTCATTAATGGGATTATAAAGCGCTTTAATAATTTTTTTATTAATCAACTTATTGTAACTTATTAGTTTATAATACGAAAATAATTTTTAACTTCTTAAATTAAATTCCCTTATCCTTTTTAGGTCAAAACATTTTCTAATTTCTTCCTTTAGTCAAACTAGTTGTTAACCCTACGGGCTAGTTTGGAGCCCTCTACATCTATTTATTACATTGCCTGGATCTGGTTCCTCATCTTGTCCTGAAGATGAACCACACTGGCTAGTTCGAAACGAGTCGACAAAATTTTTCTTGTGTGATTTGTCGAAAGATGCTAGTACAATTATAAAATTATTAAAAATGAGGTTTTACAAAAAACTTAAAAGGAGATTTTTCAAAAAATATGGCTTTCTCATAGGGAAGGATTATGATTTGTGGATCATTAAGATTGCGACCATGTTGCAGGCTCATGATGTTTGGGATTATGTCTAGTTTGGATTTTCAAAACCTAGGATGAAGCAAAAGAACGAGCTCCCACTAATGCAGAGAAAGAACTATGGAAGAAAGACAAAAAGAAGAATGCACAAGCTTTGCAACTTATCCAGTAGAGAGTGGACCAAGCAGTGTTCCAGAAGATTATGATCATGTCTTTAGCAAAGACAACATGGGAGAGCTTGGAGAAAAGCTATAAAGGTATGGAAAAGGTCAATATTGTTAAGTTGTAGAATACTAGGAGAGATTTTGAAAGTCTGCAGATGAAGGAGACAGAGGACATCGATTCTTTCATAAAATATGGTTATGATTGTCATAAATGGGATAAAAAAATTATGGTGAGGAAATTAAAGATCAAACAATGATTGAGAAGGTCCTCAGATCTTTGCCTAGCAAATTTGATGTTGTGGTAGCAGCCATAGAAGAAGCCAAGGATTTGACATCACTAAGAGTTGATGAGTTGATGGGATCACTTCTATCACATGAGACAAGGATAGACAGAAATAGGGATTCCACTTTAGAAACCATTTTCAAAAGTGAGGTTTCTATTTCAAGAGACAAAGGTTGAGGCAGAAGTAGATTGAGAGGCAAAGGACGAGGCAAAAGTGTTAGGATATTCCGACACGTAGGAATAGTTAAGTATAACTTGGTCTAGTATAGAGTTAGGTAAAGTGTGTTTCTTTACTATGTACATTTGTAACTTGCAATCTGACGGTCACGATATGTAGTGATTCGACGGTTCATTCTCTCCTCAGTATTATCGACACTTGATCCGTGGCTTGAAACCTGATTGGTCCATGAATTCTATTTAAAGCGCATGGAGGGTCATTTGTAGGTTCACCGTGCATGAGAGAAGCTTATGCAAATTTTCATTCTTTTATTAATAAATTGCTTGTAGTAGCCCACGTTCGCGCAGGCCGTGGACTATTTCCCTCTCTGAGGGTTTTAACCACGTCAAAATACTGGTGTATTGATCTGTGATCTGTTTGTGAGCGGTGTCCTTTTGGTGTTCTGTCTGAGGAACTTACCCTGTTAATTCCTACATGGTATCAGAGCTATTTGAGGGCCGCGTCCGTTGGTGATCCAAATCTGAAGCCGGTAGAACTGCATGCGGCTGTCGTTTCCTAGATCTACTGTTTCTGACTGCTTTCGGGCCGAGAGGACTGCTCTGTTGGGTTTGGAGCATCTGTTGTGAGGAACCCTTTTCGTTTCACGCGAAAAGGTTTCCGATAGCCCTAGCTGCGTCATTTTTTAGATCTGGAGGTATACAGTGTTTATTTGCAGTTTACTGTTATTTTCTCTCTGTTTATTTCGGTTTCGGTTTATTTAGCTATTTTTTTTACCGCATCTAAACCTTTCATTTCTGCGTATGATCTTTGCCCTGCGACTCTGTGCGATCTGGGCAAATCAGAAACAAAAAGGAAGAATTTTTCTCATGCGTATGTTCTTTTCCCTGCACCTTAGTGTGATCTCGGAAAATCAGAAACATTGAGGGAAATATTTAGTTTCCGGGTAAAGCTAACTTTAACCGTAAGGCTTGTTTTTTTTGCATGTCCGTGTTGGGTTTTGTGTTTTTGTTTTGTAGGGAAAAAAAAGAGCTTTCTCAAGCAAGCACGCAATCCAAAGCATCCGTGACTAAAAGAAAACAAAGCCCCACCCTCTCTCTCTCTCTCTTTTTGTATAGCTCACTTGGTTCAAAGCTAATTTATGAGAGTAGAGGTCTTGGGTTTAAATCTCCTTTTTGTTGAAAAATGAGCGTTTTTTTTCATTTCCGCACATTCCCGCACTTTGTCGGCGCCTTCATCAACTTTTTTTAAAAAGGTCATAACTTCTTCATCCGGAAGCCGTTTTCAAAACCGTTTTTTTGAACCAGCCTAATTTTTCAAGCTCTTTCCATTGGAACACTTAATTTCAGCATATCTAGCTTCAGTTTCTGTAAAAATGGAAAGTTCATGCCAAGTTATCCTTGACAGCACCAACTACTTCCAATGGTGGTCCTACATTGTGGATTTACTTAGAAGTAAAGCTCTTTACCGAATCGCAACAGGCCAAGAAACCAAGCCAAAAGATGAAGAGAAAGCAGCCAAATGGGAAAATAGGCAAGATCAAGCACGTGGGTTGATAGGGATGTCTATCTCTCCTGATCTTAGATTCCATATTGCTGAACTTGATACTCCTAATAAAGAAATGGAGCAGCTTACTAAAGTTTGGAATAAAAATGAACTTAGAGCCCATCAGCTTGAAAATGAGTTGCTTACATTAAACCCCAATGATTTTTCTTGCATTGAAGATTTCTTGTCCAACTTCAAGACCATTAGACTTCTTTTGGAAGGTGTTAAAGTTAAGAAACAAGGCAGTGCCCTTATCTATTGCATTCTTTCTAACTTGGGACCAGCCTACTCTGTGTTTGTTTCCACCTTTCATTCTACAAGAGAAGCCTTCATTTCTCAAGGACATGACTACAAGCCCCCTTCCTTTGATGCTTTTTTTTATCCTTTAATAAGAGAACAAGAAAAACTCTTACACCTTGATCTTATTAATCTTGGAAACTCTTCTAAGAAAGAGTTAATCGCCCACCAGCAACCAAACTCAAAGAATCCTAAGAAGTCATATCCTAAAAAGAATGGTCCTAAACCAAACAAGGGTCCTAAGCAATTTCAGCCTCAAAATGAAAAATCATTTCACCAGAATGATAAGGCAAATAAAAACAAAGGCAGGAAGACTGATAGACATTGCAACTTTTGTAATTGAGATGGCCACTTAGAATCTAAATGCTTTAAGAAGATGGAAGCCTTGGAAGCAGCAATGAAGAAGCATGACATTAATTTGGAGCACTCTTCAAATTCATCTTCAGGAATGACACTTTCTGCATGTGGTTGTCAAGCATCTCGGTCTGGCTATGCATTAAATGTATCTTCTTCTTCTCATTCTCATGAGTGGCTCATTGATTCTGGAGCCTCTTATCACATGGCCAAAAACAAAGCCATGTTTTCTTCTTTACATGATTGTAACACCAAAAATATCTATGTTGGTGATGATAGATCTCTTAATGTTGTAGGCACTGGAATTGTTCATCTAGACAATGGTCAGTTTAATGATGTATTATGTGTTCCAACCTTATCCAGCAACCTTCTATCTGTATATCAGATAACTCATTCAG